>DWJN01000670.1:0-21943 GCA_018248895.1 Carystus phorcus
AACTATCATGTGTTATTATTGTAAATCACATTCAATTTTATTTCATTTCCTTTTTTACATAGTTTAATAGGTATTTAAAAACATTCCACAAAAGAACTTGGTCATACATGTGGCGCCATCTATGATTTAATTAGGAAATAAAATGTCTACAACGTTACGACTTTTATCAAATAATATTAAATATAATCTAGAATATTCAACGAGCATTTATGCATTAATATAACCAAATTTATTGGTAGCAATGAAACAATTATTTGGATAACGTTAGTTCTTATTTTAAACTATAAAAATAATTTATTTCATCAAGGTAAATATATTTTATGAGTCAATGTGTTAAGCGATACAAATACTATCTGTGTAATATTATATAAATAAGAAAACTAGTTCCAAAAATAGTGAGCGAGTGTTCTATGCTCGTCAAGGTAAAGTTGGTAGGTACATACACGCGAGTTCATTCCTCGGCACGATTTCCACTGTTGTGTCAGTATGAACTCAAGTGGCTCAGTCAAGAACGTTCGTTTACCGCTTGCGTCATTCATCGCGTGTGCTAGTACCTCCATCTAGCGGTCAATGTCGGCACGACGTAAGACCGTGAAAGTTCTCCGATTCGATAACAGATGGCGCTGGTTGTGGCACTTATAATAAAAATAGTGCTAATGACCTATCAACTCTAAGTATTCTATGGTGGCTATTGGCTAAATAAAATTATAGATACAACGCAGTTTTTTCTTTATTGTTATACTATCGAAGAAAATATTATTGCAATAAAATTCATTGTTGTTACTATTTACATAATGTCGCTATGTTTGTTCAAAAACATTCGGAAAAATGCAATTTATCAATATTTAATAGAAGTCGCAAATGTAACGTGGTATGAAAATTAAGAATAATAAAAGAGAAGAAACTGGAAATCAGTTGAAAACGAAGGACAGCAAGTTAGATAATCATCATAGAACAAAGATTATTAATAGGCAGTCTCTAATCTGACTAATCTCAGATGGTGATTTGTAGTACTATTATTATTCTCCTACATCCTTAGAAGGCTTCGCGAGGAAATTAGTTACCTACATATTAATGATAAACACGATGGAATGGGTGGTTATGAGATATTATAGATAAATTAGTAGAAATAGGAATAGTAAGACAGAATACTAATATCTGAGTAAGTATCCTATCCGTACTGGTTGACATATTGTAAATTTATACTAAACATGAATATTGAATATTACGCCTGTAATATTTCTAGTCTGAAGGAAGATAATTATAAATGTCTTAATAGAATATTTTGGATTTGCCGCTGCTTTTAAAACTTGTATTATATCTTGACTGTTAATATATTTTATGTTATGAATGTTACCTGCTTAATATTATGTCATGTTCAATTCTAAATTCAATGATATCCCATTCTGTTATGAGTAATTTATTTCTTTAATTATCTTATATCCGTTCTACGAATGTTTATGTATTTTATAGATTTTTAAGTCATATAATGATTTCCGGTTTCCTTCTACGCCAAGACCGAAGGAAATTGTCAAGGTGGACTATTCATTATAATTACTAACAGCTTGTAGTGCATTGATCTCTGATAGGAAAAAATTGATTATAATTGAACCTCCTACTATACCTACATAGTCATTATATTCGAACGCTTCATGCCAGTTGTTGGTATTTCGAGTTATTATAATCTGACGGGAGATCCATAAAACTCCGTGATCTATGCGCGTCATCCCTTAATGGTCCACTATGGAGCACGGGTCTCTGCTCACTATTTGAAGACCACCACCACGCTGCTCCAGTGCGGATTAATCGACGGGTTAGTAGCTAACCCAAATGTCAGATCTTTTTATGTCACCCGAAGGCTTTTGACATGGCTCAACCTTTGCTATCTTCGATTACAACCGCGGCCGAAGTCTTAACGTGCTCTCCGAAGTACGTACCTAAATGCTCAAGAAATTTCTACAATTAGAGTGACACTTATTCGGGTAAGTAAAGGCCACGGATATGCTATAGACCCGTGGTTCGCGTTGACCTTAAGCAATAGATAGAGAAGCAAATCTATCTCGTCAGAATATATTACTTACCTAAACATAAAAGTTCCAATAAGCTTCATATTGACTGTAATACTTTCCTAAAGAGCTAAGGAAAACGACTTCTCATATAAAAGTAGGTATAATAAGACATAAAGCATCTTAAACAAATCTTTAACAATAGTTACAACGCGTGTTACTCATTTATACTTCTTGTATATACATACATATTTCGAAGCGATGCGAAGAGTATTAGTATCAAACAATGCTAGATAGTACCAGTACGCTACAATTACGCAAAATTCAGGAACAATTGGGGACATGGACCTTATGTGTAATTAGAATCACTCAATTGCTGTTGTGATCGGTCTGTAGGGTTATTGCATGAATGCATAAGGTCAGTCCACAATAGAAGGCGCGTCTTACGACTGCTAAGTAGCATGGGTACCACGCCCGCTAGGCGAGCCAGCCGAGACTGATAAATTGGTTTATTGCCAGTGACGTTAATTGCATTTTCGCGTTCACGGCTGCGTGAAAATGTTTAGGGTGTATAAAATTGTTAATAACAATATATTAAGAACGAACAAATTATATATGAGAAACGAACATGGGTTTTTATGGACAAATTGCTGTTGCATATGGCTGGGTCTTTGTATGTCGATTTTTATACATTTTTTTATTTCATTCCTGGAGCAAAGTCATAGCGTACTGTAGTGTCAGGGAGAAACTGACACATAAACCTGTCAAGCCTAAAGTTACAACTAAATTGTTTTTAATTCTTTCTTTGCTGCAAAATACTCATTTTACAATGGGTATGTACTTATTTATTTAGTGACACCTTAAACAAAAGTATATAAGCGCAAAACTTAATATCTAACCGCATTCTGTAATGAGCAGCCCTGGGTGGTGAAGAGAGAAAAAAATAGGCGCAAATTAAACAAAAAAGAAAAGATAAAAAATAAGAATAGATGCAATAACACGAGTTGTACATCTAGGAAAATACGCAAGTGCCACAAGGCTTCGTAAGAACCCACAGTTTGGTATCTGAGAAATCGCAGCCTGATTAAGTCGTGACTGGTTAAATTAGCGGGGTTGAGAATGTCTAGTTTAAACTCGAGGGCGGGCGTGGCTAACCGCGACACTTTCTAACGCAATTCCCTCTTGCTTGCGGCTAGCAAACTAGACTTATTTGCGCAGATAAGCTAGTGTTACTTCTACGTAATTTTCTTACATTAAGATTGTAATAACCGCATTCGATTTCATATCGACAGTGTATACTTTGTTTTGTACACCTGTTGGAGTACAGTCCCGGCAGTGAAATGTATATATTAACAGCTTTCTAATTGATATAAACACTATAGATACAATTCAAAACAAAGTAAACACATTGCTCTAAAATTTTATAAGAATCGAATTTACCTATAAATATTATGTACATTTTTCTTTATCATAAGTCAATAAAATATTGGTAAAGCAGTGTGTAATCCTCATAAAGTAAGTAAGGCAACCTAATAAAGAGAACTTTGTATAAAATCTGACATTACAAGATTCTTCAATTTTATTATTGGTATGAATTACCTTATTGAATACTCGAGATCGCCAAATAAGTGTTGTTTGCTTACCTGTAATAAGAAAAATATAAGTTACTTTGTGAATAAAATTATTAATAAAGTAATAAAATTGGAATACAGCGTTGGAATCATACAATGTGCGTGAAGTAAATTCCTGTCCGCACCTAGGATTTCTTAAAATGTTCGATATATTTGGTTTGATGGGAGTGCCATTACGAACACCACGAGTCCCCCAGTTTTATTAACATAAAAGTAGAAGCAGAAAAAAAAACATTCATTTAATCAAAAGATCCTCTAAAAACATTGGATTATAACCGTAAAATAAAGATTTTTTATCGCTTTTAAGTTCATTTTAAAGTAAATAAACTTTTTATTCTACTTACATATACGCGAGCTTGCTGAGTTTTATCACGAGACTATTTATATTTTGTCTAAATCTATGTATGTATTGCGTCTGGTGCCTCGTTTAGCTGAGCAAACCAAGTACCTAACTACATTGTAACGTTATATAAATTGTCCTTCAGTCCTTTGAGAATGCTAAGGTGTTTATATCAGCTGAGAAGATCCCACGAGAATCGTACGCTACTTCAGTTGTTAAAAGAACTATACACAGAACAGTTGGTCATCAAAAGTAAATATATTCATAAATTGTTCATAGAATATTGTAAGGTGTATATTTGTGTATCTATGAGTTTTTAGACATTTAACATATATGTAAATGTATTGAAAATACACAATACACATATCTTCATTAAATTTGAACCTATGGACTCCAATACTACTAACAATTTTTTCTACTATTCATTTACTTTTCAGGCGGCAGCGGTAAGTCTTTTTTACTTACTTCCGGAACTTGTTACTCATTATTGAATGTTATTTTATTTACCTAAAGACAAGAAGCAGGAACATACATTTAGGTTAATATGTATAATTTAATAACAATAATATCCATATCATAAGGGTCTATATAAATAAGGAAATTGCCATTTTATAAAGTCCGCCATATCAAAATTGACAATTTATCCTGTATTGTCACGAAAACCAAGCGTCTGTACTAAATTTCAATCAATTTCATTTCACAAGCTGGGAAGTCAGTCAAAATTAATTTGTAAAATTTGATTACAGACAGACAAAAAATAAAAATATTGTTTTAACACCTAAAAATTACCTTATGTTTTTTCCGCGTTTAGATAATTCATGTGAATGGGCTACTAACCCATGTTGATTTATGCATAATAATATTTTACTTGTCGTCTTCTAATAAAAGAAAAAAAATATTGTTACAATCGTGGTCGCTTGCGGTTACTAGTGTCAAGTAAACTAAAAGTTAGTGCGGACAAGCGGTAAACAGGTCTCTTGGGTAGTGCTATTGTAGTGTGAACAATAGCGTCAGCTTCGTAAAAGGTATCTGACAAGGGAGTAGGTGGATAATTGTCATATACCTATTAATAACATATATTGTACCTACCTATAGGACACCACTATATGCGTTCCTTCATTCTTCTCTTGGCATGGCAAGCATCAGCGATACAGTGTTGAGGATGTCTCTAGGCGACGGTGACCACTTACTTTAATGTACCTTGTCTGCACATTTGCGCTAGTTTACACATTTTGTAGTAATAGGTGGGTGTGCGCAGGAATTGCACGGCTTAACTCCCTCATCCCCATTCTACCATCGTACATCCCGATGTACGGTGGGTATCCATCCTTTCGTCACGAATCACTTTCCAGCACGAATAACGCGCTTATTTTTTTTTATCATACGTACTGCAAAGGATTGGAATACATCCTGCGTCGCTGTGCCCGTTCGATTATAGCGTGGGTATCTTCAAGTCAAGATTGAATAGGCTTCTCCTACCTTAATACGCTTTACCAACTAAGATTGTTTATCATCATCAGGTGGGATTGTAGTCAAGCATTGACTAGTTATTACTAAAAAAAGTTACATAAAAGAAATTGAAAGGCTTCTAGTATAGGACAAAGTCGAATGTACAGGATCTCGTGGCATATGCTCCACGCATTGGATAGATCAGTTCAAGACTACTTTGATCGGGAGCGTTCACGAATGTGTGAGGAAAGCCGCAAATCGATAGGAACGACGATGGATTGTCATATTAGGTATCCTACAAACATCTGATATAACCACGACTGCCAAGAGCGTAACGCCTCAAAATAAGAATTGATAGAACATTTTATATTCCCATAAAGTTATACTTCAGCTTTTTATCCTTCCGATGGAACTAATATTACTTATAAATATTAATTATAAATTCATTATTTAACTAAACGGTTTTTCTAAATCATTTTGAAACTTTGTTTTCAAACGAACTTTAGGATTTAAAAGTATTTTAATTAATCCTTTGTTCTATTAAGTCTAACTCGGAAACTTCTCACTGTGTTACTTTCGGGGAACACCGAAAATATTAATAAAAAGGTAATTTTATTAAAAACATAAAATTAATCCTAACAATATTATAAATGCGAAAGTAGGGGTGGATGTTTGTTTTTCAATCGCGCTATACCTGAATATTGTTTATGAAGCCACTGCCACAGGCAAATCTCCAGGCAATAATTAGTATTATATATATTACATCGTGTGAAAACAACAACATTATGTATAGGTTATCCCTAATTTTATTTAAACTACTTATAACTTAAAAACCCTTCCAACATGCATATGCCAATATGCATATACCAGTGATCAATGCTAGCAAACAAGTTAACTCAAAAATCATTAAAATTGGTCCTCAAATTACCTTCTGACCTAAAAACACGGGTAAACAAAATGAGTAGTCCTTATTAAATGACGCAGAAATAGTAAAATTTAGAACTGTCCTTTAAATTTGTACGACCTTGTTTGAATAGTCGTTAGCAGTTCTCTGCTCTTACGGTTTGTTGAATTTCCTTTGTGAGAGCCCGCGCTTCGGTCACTGGAGACGGTTAATGGTATGCTATTACGGATAGTAAGTGCTTCGGTGTTAACGAAGGACGCATAATAAACGGATCCCGGCGACGAATTCATCAAGGTCACAGATATATGTAACTCTTAAGACTTAACACATATTTGGAAATGTTATCTTTAAATAGTTAATGCTTGACTACAGTCCCACTTGATCGTAAGCGGTGATGTAGTCATGGGTGGTAAAGCGCATTAACTTAGTAGGAGTCTATTTACTCTTGACTTGAAGACATTAACATTATAATCAAACGAGAATACAGACGAACACTTTGTTGGTAGGCAGGTACCGCATCAGTGACCTTTTGTCAGTACTGACGACTTTAGATTATCTTCTGCATATTTGTTAGCTACTATTATGCCTTCAATCCATTAATGGCCCAACAAAGAGCACTAGTCACTCCTCATCATGGAAGAGGACTACATCATAAACAGCTCCAGTACAGGTTGGTCTACAAACCCAAGTGTCGGAAGTTTTCATGTTATCCGAAGGCTTCCGAAATGGCTTGACGATTGCTATCTACAACAACAAATGGGACCAACGGCTTAACGTGCCCTCTAAAGTACGGCTCAAGAAATTTAGGCCACTATCCGCCGCTGTCGTTGAATTAATGTAAAAAAGTATTATCTAAAACTCATATATGCATTTCAACTTGAAGTTTTCTCACGTTATAATTATTCTCTTAACTATTTTGAAGATATGTATGGGTGGGTTCTGAACAGTTCCCTGATTGAAGACCAATACTATGATATTTTGTACTAAGTTCGTGCTTTCAATAGCATGACAAGACACAATTTTGTTAACGATAATGTCCTTCTGTGTTGTTTACGCTCGGGACAGTTTCGAACTAAGTTGCCCATTAAGTACAAAACATTGTAGTTTACCGTTTAATTCAAACTACGCTAATTATTTTGCTTTAACTAGAAATATTCAAGAAACATGCATTTTCTAAATGTCTTATACTTGTCATCGATTTTTGTTTCTTATGGAGGAATAATTTTCTGTTCGTGTATATGTCACTGAATTCATCCTAAACGGTTGGGCGGCTGTTGATAATTTTTTATGTGAATTTAAACAAATCGAGAAGAGTTCATATTCACAATTTCATTCAATAGAAAATGTTTTTTTCAGTTATTTAATTGTGTGGTTAAATTACATGAAACATGCTTAGCGCCATGTTTTTTGTATTTAGGGCGGTATTTGAGTAAAAAAGAAGACACTCGTTAAAAAAAAGTTTTAGGCATCCATACCGATATTTTGCAGTGGTGTTAAATTATATAAAAATAATGCATTTTCCAAACTTATGTCTACCTTCAATTCATTAATGGCACACTACTGACCACGGGTCTCTCCTCACCACTAAGGTCTAGAGCATACTCCACTACACTGCTCCAGTGTGGACATCCAAACATAGATATACTTAGAGCAAATTCATAGATTTATATAAAAATAGTTACAATTCGATATATACGATTATGACAGTTACGATGAGATATATTAAGACAGTTACAATAGATTTATATAAAGACAGTTACAATTTAGTTTCCTAATTCATTGCGGAGTACAACTTCCCGCTCTTGATTGATGCATTGTTTCAGTGGTGCAGTTTAATTGGCTCAAATGCTTAGTCGCAGAGTATGATTGACAATTGTACAATTGTATTGCCTATTTAAAGAGTAATATACTATGTTCATATACTTTATCATTTTGTTTATGATTGTATAGAACTCGAACAAAATTAACAAAGACTTTAAAGTTCAAAGTAACATTTAGTCGAACTAAGATATACCTAACTAAATTAATGAAATAAATCTCTCCTGGAACAAATTGTGAATTGAAACCTTTCTCGAATCCAATTTACACACAATAAAAATCATTAAAATAAGTCCAACCGTTTACACACGACCAGAAGAATATAGGTATGTTAAGTAAATATTCATCATTATTTACTTTTAGGAAATCGATTGTTTTCCGATATGTCTGCCTACAACCCATTAATGACTCACTACCGACCATGCTTTTCCAGTGCAAGTTGGTGGAGGTCTCAGAATTTTTTGTGTTAAATACCGTAAGGTTATTTGACTGAATCTAAATATCATTAAAACTATGATACGAAATTACAAAAGAGGAAAGTCCAAAAGAAACAGATATAATTCTTGAATAACAAAAAGTTTTCATAAAATACAGCGGATTAAATGTTCTGATTCTGAAGTCAATCAAATAATTATGCTTTATCAGAGATAACTCAAAAACTACTCGTCAGATGTCGCTCAAATTTAACTGGCATGAAACGATAAGAAGTAGATTTCGAATATAAAAAGAATCATTAAAATCGAACAAAATGTATGAGTGAACACATCAAAAAATAAGGCGAAATTGAGCACCTCTTCCTTTTTTGGACAAACTACATATGTAGTATAATCACAACAGCAACTGCATAGCGGCAATGAAATGGACTTGTGTTAGTAAAAGTGATAACACTGCATCGAGAACCGTCTAGAAGCGTCGAAAATTTGCAAGAGACTGCGTGGCCTTGAATACCGATGAGGTTTCGCCTCTCATACTTTATGTATGAGAAGCGAGATTCGCTGATAATGACCATATATCGATGTTGCAGATATTTTTCGATTGTTTTTGGACAAATAAATAATAAATCTTTAGATATTTAAACCTTAGAAATCTGACAGCAAAAGTGAAATATCTTAAAACATGCTCAGGATATTCATTCAGTCGTTGATGAAGGAATCATTTGATAATTTTAAGGGCATTAGGTTTTTGTTTCAATTTGTCGTGAAGACAATATTATTTTCTTAATGACATCATTCAAGTTCACCTCTTTCATCGCCTATTGTTACTTTTAAAAGATTAAGAGGAGATTCTTTCACCATTTCCTCTTCTCCATTATATGCATTTTTCAGAAACTGTAGTAGAAGAAAAATAATACTGTTCTTGAACTGCATTTATAGTAAAACCGCAAAAATCGCAAAAAAAATATATTTCGTCTAGTTTTTTCTACGCATATTATAATTTTGATCAACTATGTTTTAGAAGAGTCTATATATTTGAAATAAGAATATCTAAGAAATATATTTCAAAGATATAAATGTCATGTCTCCATTATCAACGAAAAAAAATCTAAAAATTACTTACAAAAAAGATATTATTTCAAATCATCTAATGGTTAAGTGACTGAATTATTATTTGTTGCAAATTGCATAAATAATTAACTTATTTATCTATTACTAAAAACTGATGGAAAAATTAATTCAATCAATTAAAAAACGGTTCCATTTTGTATCGTCAATCAAAGCGTTTATATTTGTAATTGAACTGAATACAAATTTGTTACCAAGTAGTATTGGAGCGGGGAAGTAGTATATTCCTGGAAACGAAAACTAGGCCACAGGAGGGCTCGGGCGCTCCAATTCCGCGGCCACGTTTTGCGACCTGCCCCACGACCTACTTGTTCAGGGCAACCGAGGACTCGTTGCTCGCGTGTGCTATAAATACGTACGTAATATTACGGTCTTTATCGATTACTATCCATAATCTTCGTGCTTTAACCATCGTCGTGTTTTTGAGTGTACTTACGTATTTCGCGAAGAGAAATATAATTATAGTAATTTTAAGCTTCGAAATTCGATTTTTAATTCAATTTTACTTGTTTATTTAATGACTAAAATAAGCTGATAGGGTGTGTTATCTGTGATTTGGATTAATTATTTTATTTGTGTCCATTTATAACACGTTTAAATTGATCAAAAGATATTTTATGTTTTAAAATTGAAGGAAATTTGAACGTTAAAATATGAATTGTAATTAGTAGAAATATTGAACTTTAAAGATTTAATACCTTATGTATATTGATATTAATATCTTGTATATAGGTTAAAAGCACTTGGAATTTTGGTTTTAAATTTTTTCAACTTTTGTTTCGCAGGCAATTAAATATATTGCACACGGCAATATCGTGCCCGCGAGTCGATTGTGTGGGCCCTGCGTGACCCTTGCTGGCTAAAAATACATTGTTTAAGATTCTTATGCTGTTCACGTGGCTGAAGCCTTTAGTTGGCTTCGACGAACTTTGACTTTTATTACGTGTATATACTTATTGTTTTAACAAAGCTGCTTGTGTAACTTCGTTTTCTTCGTAATTTATGTGACTTACTTTATTTCGCGTAAGTAAATTCGGCATTGCACGTTTGTTTGGAAATATATTAAGTTACTTATAATATTCGTTGTTCATTTTGTATTTTGGTACATTTACATTTTTTATTTCTATTTCTATAATTTGGTGTCAATGTCCCGGAGTCCTCATTAAACTTTAAAATTATTATTTTTAGTTCGTCCATTTGTTTAAACGTTGTAAGGTGTATTTTGGTTTAACAATATTTACATTTGTCGGAAGTTATGATAAATTGCCAATGTTTCATTTACGGTGATGACATATTTCATCTGTTATTGCATCTGTCACATAAATGCTTTCCTTCAAGATCACACATTACGGCAAAACGGTTTTAAGATCATAATGGAATAAAAAATAAAAACATACTGAAAATAACTAAAAAACCTATTGAAAGTTAACAGTTATTTTGTTCCTTCCAAAATTATCTTTACTTAAACGGCTTCAAATTACCGTATTTAATAAGATATACAAGTAACGGATTTTGATTATGGTTACAAAGAAACTCAATCGGATGACTAATCTCTGTATTAAACGGCTAATTAGCCAATTATGAAGTAAACGACAGCAAATTACAAATCAGCGATAAGAACGGCATATTCATTACTAGTATTTCAATATAACATGTTGTAGATTTTAGTACAATCCTTATTCCTCCAATCTGTTCGTCTTAATTAGAAAAAGTTACCAAGGTATAATTGGCTACAGTAAAATTTCTTGAGAGGGTTATTTTATCGACTCAAATTAACTTAGAAATGTTTCATCATTGAATTAAATTCACGTAAATCCTTTAGCTTTTCGCCTATTATGGAATTCAATTTGATGTATTAGCATTTCTTTGAATACAATTTTAAAGTTTTGTGGCTTATATAACTGTTAAAAATTATTCAAGTCTGAAAAATCAAATAGAATAACTCAAGCTCTAAATGCTTCTAGAAGAAGTCAATACCGCTTGTTCAAAAAATTGTTACATACACATTGTACATCAGTAGTTAAAGTAGGTTAATTTCAGGTCTTAAAGATCACTAATAAAGTAAGCAAATAAATAATATAACTTGTAAAACCTATTAGAATTCGTTTTGTCGTGGGTGTCGTGGACTACACATAAAGACACCCATAATGGACACAGAAATTTGAATTCATTATTCAAATTTCTGCCTCACTAGGAGTTGAACCCAGAGCCCTTTGAACAAATGTGTGCTGTAGAGACCATTGCATCACAAAGGTCGTCAATATAAAGGATAATAAATAAAAATATTATTCCTGAGACATTTTCTACTATAGTGCTCATTTGTACATTTTTAATCGTCTCTTTAGCAATCTTTGTTTACCGTTGCGGCATTTTGATGTCGTACGAGTATTAGTGAATAAGGAACCTCCAACCCCTTCCCCAATTCAATTATACTGGAGTGCGCTCTAGACTTCCCCAATTACCTATGAGGATATAAGTGTTTTAATTAACCCCAAATGAGTTGAAGCCATTGCTAAATTTGGCTTCTTCCTTAAATCAAGTGTTCTCGTAGTTTTCAAAGTTGGACAAACTTTTTATTTATTTAATCTTTATCGACCACAATAAAAAACAGGGTACAAATGGTGAGTTTAAGGCTTATTGCACTATTATCGAAAATTTGATTTCAATATTGAAATTAAGAAAAACATGCGAATTTGATGTTTTCAATATTTATTAATACTTAAATATTATTATTCGCATTATAATATATTATTCGCATTTTATTTACATTAATCTATGTACTTACAATACGAAATATTTCATTATCATAATTAAATATAAAAATATTGACAGTACTACCAAAACAAAAAGAAAGAAAATCAGTTGGGAAACGAAGAAGGAAATTAGCTGGTATGGTTTGGCCGTTTTCATAATTTATTAGGTACTTTAAATGATTTATATGTATAAAATACTTTATAGGTACCTCCGTACACTGGTCATGATATGTTACTGGAAATAATGACATTGTAGGCGACACAAGTTTGTATGGGAATTGCGCCATTGTACGCCAGCAACAAAGCGTGAAATTACTCGCACTTCATGAAAAGAATGGAAGTACACCTTAGTACCATGTCACTATAACTGACTGACTGACTGTCCCTTTTGGGATTAACTGTTGAACCTGAGAATGCTTTAGGTCAACTTTTGCCATAGCGAAGCATGACTCTATTTAGCAACTTGCACTTACACCCTTAGATAATTTGTGAATTATAGATGTTTCATATCCGATACTGTATTTGTAGGTACATACGGTGTATTTATAAAATAAACTGCACCATAAGCTTCAATGGAAATTGCACCATTGTTGAGCGTCGCCAATGCGTGAAATTACTAGAACTTTAAGTAGAGAATGTGTGGAGATATGGGCGTACCCTATAAGTGCTGAACAAATACTATTAAAACTATAGTCTTACTACACTTACTATCAAGAGCAATATTTGTTTGTTTATAGTCTTCAAATAATAAATAAAAAAAGGACTAGGATTAAAATAAAAAAAGGAAAGGATTAGGTTTCTATATAAGATCAGTAAACTTTGCTTTAGTTATTGTAGTTTTTGTATTCGGTAGAAGAGCATAGTCGTGTAAGAGCTAGCACAGGTTTTGCAATGCAATAATAATCAAAATATTATACAAAACAAGGCTTCATATTTCACACATTTATTAGGGAATTGCTCAAGCTGATTTTTAAATATCTAATTAACATATTTGTCATAAGCTATATCAGTAAACACTCAGCGGTGCATATTCAATTCCGCTCAATTTATCAATCGTACATAGAGTATTTCAAGGTTTTAAAGTACCTACAGTAAATTCGGGTAACTTTGAACCTCAGTGTAACTTTGAGCACGAATTCAAAGTTACACAGAAACTCGAAGTTACCCGAATTGACTATAGCTATAATTTTTTTTTGCCATTTGAATCCCTCTACAAAAAGAGGACAAGACCAGGTGTCGGCTACAGTCATGGTACTTGATCGCACATAAAAAGCTTTAAACGCCAATTATGCTTGTAGTTCAATTGTGCGCGCATCAATTCCACGCACGGCCACACAATGGGCCGGTCTGTGCGCCCTGCGCGTGCTCCTTTATTCGCACTCCGTCCAACTCTCCTCCACTTCCGCTGTTACTGCGTCGACGTAAATAAGATATATTTTTGCTTTGACTTTTATATCTATAGTAATAAAACACCGTCTCTACTGATCCATACATATTTATTCTCTTTCCTGGTTATTCACTACTTCCATTTACTGTTACTTAATTTCGCTATTCTCCAAGAATCACAATTCAACCTCCTCCTGTCAATCATCCACCCGACATTCTAATCTTTTTCATCCAGTGTTGCAAGCCCAAACCGAAAACCAGATCAAAATATCAAACTATAAAATTATGAACCTTACACTAGTAGTTCATTATTCTTGAAAAGTATGCCGCGTATGGTACTACGTAATTCTAGTATTTTGAATTTTACACGCACGTGTTGATGAGTATATTATTGCTAATTGGTTAAATATAGTTATAAAAGTATAATTGTGAATACGTTGTTGTAATTTATTCAATGTTTATTCGTTTACGGTGTGCTGTGTGACGGCGCCTTGAGATTAATATGTGCATATTTAGGTGACATTGTATGCGTTTAAATAAATGCTTTGTGATAAGAAAACGCTTTAGTTGATTACTAGTATTTTAGTTTTCTGTGCTAAATATTAATGTAACACAACAGAATGAACTCTGTAGTGTAATGAATTGATAAAATTATTGTCTTAATCCAATTTCTCCCTTTGCCGTAGACTCGTAATAATGACCTATTCCATCGGTCCGTTTTGTTGTGTCTATAGGATTTAAGTCGCCTGAAGTAAAAACCTTACGGTGTTATATTTTCGCCAGCGGTCAACCTTTTATCGACAGTTGCTTATCTCGGTCACTTATGAAAATTGACACAAGCAGTCGGTCATTGAATACATATCGTATGTAGGTACCTAGCGTATCGTAAATACGTCATGTGGTTAGAGCGAATTTTATCGTCAGCAATGTGAAGTGCATTCTTTGCATTGTCAATCGTGTCAAGAGGATTCCTCAAAGGGTTCGTTTTAACGTTTAAACCTACGTGATTTTATAGTTTTAACTTAACTATTGTAGTCTAAATATCGATTGTCTATCGGTATATTGTCGATACTTTAGAGACCTCGAAAACTAGTCATCCTATCGATAGACCTATCGATAGTATTGTGACGTCACAACTATCGATAGAAAGGCATCATAAGATTTAATCTAGCTTTTTGTACATTGAAAGAAATTCGTTATTATAATAGTCTTGCATAGGTATTTGACACATTAACATATGTCCAGCTCGTGTTGCCAAAAAAATCCTGATCTAACCAGGTTTTATAATGAAACTTGATTTGATTGTTTGTTACCACCGTAGAAGTGCAACAGGTGACCGATTTATCAAAAATACTATAGATAATAGTCGTTATCGCGTATTATATGATAACCATATCATTCAAGGTGCACTCTCCACAAGACATTGTCGTTGTTTTGATTCTTTATAGATACAAATACTACTTGTTTATGACTTTGCTTTATATATTTTTGTTGTATTTATTTAGTACGTAATAACATTATTATGAATATATGTATGTATGTTAAAAAAGTAGTCCTTAGTGACTGACACATGAATGCCCTAAACATTTAGCTTTAGAAAGCTATTTGTTAAGCTACGTACGTTGTATAAAAATATGATGTACATAAAAGATTAAGCAGGATTTTGTAAAACCTATATAAATAGAAAGAAAGCGAGGATTTATATTTTGGCTTTGATGTTATCTTAAAATTGTTGGAATAAAGAGGTTGTGTTTTATCATTTACTAGATGACCCCAGCAAACGTTGTTTTGCCATATAAATTATTTTGATAACCATTAAAATGGTTATAGTGAGTGGGTTAACCTTAAAAGCCAGACATTTGCTGTCGCGGACTTTTTAAATCTTTTACTGGGGAACAATTTTGTAATGCATGATTTTTGTGTAACTTCCACCGTTTACTAAGCGCACGCAAGGAAAGCTCTAAATTTTGCTGTTTTCGCAATATTTTTAATTGCTGTTCCTCTCCTATTCGTCTTAGCGTGATGTTTTATAGCCTATAGCCTTCCTCCATAAATGGACTATCTTACAGAAAAAGAATTTTTCAAATCCGTTCAGTAGTTCCTGAGATAAGCCCGTTCAAATAATCAAACAAACAAACAAGCTCTTCAGTTTTATATTATTAGTCTAGATTAGTATAGATTTCCGCAATGAAATAACCGCAACTTTAGTCCACGCGAGGGTTACAGTTGCTTGTATAATGTAAACTATTTACTTTTCACTACATATGTTAATAAAGTTTTGGTTTTACTCTGCCCATAGTAAATTTTATGGGTGACAAAATTTGCGTTATTGTAATAACAATCACAACAAAAGCGATTCAGTAACTTTACTGTGATATTTTAATAGAAAAACATATAGGTTTATTTTGGATTTCCAGTCGTGCTTATTAAGACCACTGTAGCTGATGCTATTGCAAAGGGTTTTTACCGCAAAAGAAAATCTGCGGGCTTCCTTCAGTTCATCATTCTATTTTCTCTGATAAAAATATATCAAAAACGTCGCTACCAATGAAAGAACTATTCAAAAATTAAAAATAAAATATAGTGCCAGTGCAGGACATCGAGACGGGCTAACCGTTGACAACAACCACTTTTTTAATTATTTGTACAGCCACAAATGCATTATGATTTTATATGTATTGTTAATTACTTGCATATGCTGTGACCGGTGTACGTGCATAGAAATCGGCGTACCAGACGGCATCCGTGCGTTCTTTTGTTCGTGGCCATTTTAATCGGTGCCCTTTGGGACTCATTCGTTGCGAAAGCGGTGTTCCACTTACTAATTTATACGTGTAGAACCTCGTGTGTTTTCTTTACACATTAGATGTTAGTGCCTTAGAATATTTTAAAGCGAATAATAGTTAAAAAGTATATACCCAAACATAGGAACGTTCACTGGTTAGAGGGTCACATGAAATTGAACGTGTGAAACATTTCTAAAAGTAAACCTTTTTCTTTTCTATTGTAACAAGATATTCTGTTCTGTTGTCATAATTTTATCACGACTATCATTGCTAAATTATAATGGCTTTGAATTTCTGTATAATTATTTGAAATTAAATCCATAAGTTCATAAGTTTACTATTTTAATTTAATCTCTGGCACTGGTTCTATTATGAGTCATACCGAGAGAATTCGTTGAATAGAATTCAACTAAAAAACTATACAATGAGACCTGGTGAATACTGAATAGTGATCCAACAGCGATATTTTTAATTCTGGCGCAGTAAGAGACTATAAGCCATTTTTTTTAAATAAGCGACGTGACCTTCTCTATTTAATTTCTTTCGTGATTTTCCATTACATAGATCTTCTTCGTCCTTGTATGATATATCACATATATTCTTTTCGGTGATTTTATCTCGAGGATATGTGCAGTCCGTTTCTAATAATATACCACTGATTACAAAAAAATATTACACGCCATACACACGTTTTAGTAAAGTTTCAGTAGCGTCGCTAAGAATTTCTTTAATGGCCCTTAACATGGGTCTCTCCTTATTAATTGAGGAGGTCTAGAGCATACTCCACCACGCTGCTCCAATCCGGATTGGTGTACAATAAATAGTGAGAGTGCGCACAGTTGTACTTACTAGTAGCGACACCTGTACGCCCACTTGCTCCTTCAGTCTGTTTTTTATACTCTGTGAAATTGTCCTTAAAACGTACTAATGGGCAAGAAATATAGATTATTCATATTGAATAGATCCAGTGATTTGTTGACAGATCGTTAAGTATATTTACTTTGCGCTTTTGAAGTGATACCCGTTTGACAAATTTCAATTAGTAAGAAGCATCGTTTAAACGGCGTGCAGTATTTTTATTAATTTGACAACAGTTACTGATGTTTTTGCACGTTATACATTTGTAAGGTTAAAATTCGGTTGCGTTTCTATCAGATGTGTGAGTGCTCTGTGAAGTGGTTTTTGTTAATCTTTGTATTAACGACTTTATTTACTCACGGACAACAATATTGCCTACAGTTGAAATTTTGATATTCCTATATTTTTTATCTCATTTATATGCAAATATGAAGAATATAACTTGATTAATCAAATTTTAGATTTTTAATTATAAAAAAATCGATTACCACTAATGAAATTAAACAATCGATTGGAAAATTTATTTATTGATGCGAACAATGTTCATGATTGTTTATGACCACTTGACGTTTTAAATCGGCCATATTTGCTTATTAAAGAAGACTATTCTAGAAATAATATACCTTAAAACGTTTTAAGGCTATTAGTTATGTTGATAGCGTTACAAATAGTTTTACTTGTAATATGAAGGTAGGTTACTTAATTTAAAAAATGCAGTCCGTGTTACTTATATTGTAATTACCTATTTATAATACTAAAAGGCCAACTACTCTATGGAATCTCTGTTTTGACGGCCTTAATTAGCATAATATGTTCTTTAGTACGCGGCATTAGAAATAATAATGTAAATATTTGGTAAATAACAAATAATATGCAAGAATCTCGTAGAAAATGTTGGTATGATTTAAAATGGCAATTATATGGCTATTTCGTGCATAATATAAGTATACTGTGGTGGCCCTGAGATTAACCGTGGTATAAAAACTCGGGTTTACTACTAAATGGTGCCTAATTGTGGTCGTTTTGGATGGTAACTGCGATTTGAGGTTTGGCGTGACGGCCTGTCGTAAATACTCAATAATATCGGTTACGAGAGTTCTCGCTAGGCCCGTTCCAGTTTTGATATTGTCATAGTATAACTATTATTTTACACGCATATAAAACTTTCCAAGTTGTGACATGTTTGGAATACAATAGGTACTAGAGAATAGTGGTAATGTGTGACGCGTATGTGTTTATTTTACGATATGATTATTAAAAAGCTAAATCTATATTCAGTCCACGTATTGACATTGTATAGCCGATTCAACTCTAACATCGACATCTTATTTATTACGTACGTTAAAAAATATGATGGATTTCTTAAAAAAAAGCAATGTTCATACCATTAATACTAGGAATAAAGCTAAACTGCTTGTAATTGGTTGTGACTCCTTCATGGATAGAAGTGTCAAAATATGTAACAAAATTGCATTAGAATTCACTCAAATGCAATTCTGTCAATTTAAAGCTTATGTCAAAAGTGTTCTCATTTCTATTATAAACTAGTTGTACCCGACCCGCGTTGTTACGCATATCAAAAAATCTATATTTCGACTGTAACTCATCAACCATGTGTCCGATCGATATAGTTTTGATACCAAAACCTTCTTCAGACATTTCTGAACAAAGTTTCTAAAGTCATCAGTACTCTATCTCCTACCATTTCAGAGTATAAAGAACATACAGACAAACATTCATTTTTATATATAAAGATTAGATGAATATTTTAAAGACGAGAATGCTTGGGCAATAGCCTGATATATATGAGCCTGAGTTAGCAGTAGTATCTTGGTGTTTTTGTAACTATGCGCTGGAAAAATCCCCCTTGGTAGTTCTTGTCGCTTCTTCCAAGTCCACTCATCGTAGAGCTTGCTTAGTTTGATTTCGAAAAGTGTTGGTAAAAACTATCTTCGAATAAAATGATTTGATTTTATGGTCTACTCGGTGTCGTGTTTGATTCGGTGTCATCGATTCGGGTAATTTGTTGCGCTGTGACCTTAACGATGACTATCGAATGTCTGAGTTGAGACTTCACGGAAATTGAGTTGTCTGTATTTGTAGTATCTTCACCGTTACGTACTATATACATATATCTGTATACCATGATTGATGTTATACAACGGCGGGAATACTTCATATTATTGAGGTAACTAATGGTGACGTCATTGGTTTGGACAGTGTTTTTGAGTTTCTCATCTTAAATACTGTTGACTGTTTTTCACAGTTTGTTAAGTCCTTTTTGAATAGTGTGTACATTCATATGTATTGAAAAAACTATTGCTTTTTGCTTTTCCTGTTTAATCTAGTGTACGTCAGAATTTGTATATGTTGTGTGACTAATCTCAGAAAGAGCAAAACGTTTTCTTAATGTGAGTGCTAATATAAAATAAACTCACACTGATTAAATAAGTGGTTTTAATTAGTGTGTCAGGCCATCGGCAATATAACAGTGTCTACAGCTACTCTTTATTTACATTATACTGCCATAGGATGTAGTGCCCATTTTGATGCT
This sequence comes from Carystus phorcus, assembly GCA_018248895.1. NCBI lineage: Eukaryota > Metazoa > Arthropoda > Insecta > Lepidoptera > Hesperiidae > Carystus > Carystus phorcus. The sequence goes on from DWJN01000670.1 coordinate 20,048, forward strand.
AATATCTTGGCTGTAAAATATTAATGTTCTTGCATATAAATATTGCATATTAGATTTGTGATGTAGGTTTTGCTGTATGGTAAAATTTTGTTTGGCCACGTTATCTGTATTAGTAAATACGATTTTTTGTCCAGATTAAACAAAAAAAAAATAGACGAATTGAGAACGTCCTCCTTTTTTGAAGTCAGTTAACAAAATAACTAATAGTATAAGTCAAAGTTAAATTATTTATTTAGTCGTAGGAACTTCAGCTCACTTAGCGAAAGTCAAAAACTACTACAAACAACACTACATACACTTAGATGTAGCGTGTTTCGAAGTTGTTTGTATTTTGTTTATGTAACTAGTCCACAAACGAACAGATGGGCCATATGATGGATAGTAAATGGTGACCGTCGCTCATGGTACATCAGCACCGCCAAAGAAGAGAGGAGAAAGGAAGAAAGTTAATATAAATTTTTGTATTATGTGTGTTAAAAGTTAAAGAAAATTAACAGCTATTGGGGAGTATTAAGGTAGAGATTTCATAAGGCATAATCATTGCTCATTAAATTTTAAATGACCATCGTGATTTTTGTCGCCTTCATTGGGAATTAATGAGAATATATTCTTGGTGGTGTTCATTTAAATGCTCTTGTTGTTGAAAATATGGTTGTATAAAGACCAGATGTAATACAAGAAGTGAACAATAAAAAATCTCCCCAAGACGAAGAGTCAGCGACCACAAGGCGAATCTTGTTTCATTTCGGCGTTTCAGTTTGGGAACTAGAGCGTGCATTCAGTTCAGTTCAGACGGAGATCTGCTTAAGGGCCCGCAAAAACGGAACGGGTAATACGAGATTCATAAAGTGCATTATATGCGGTTGTTGTTGCCTAAACATGAAGCGAACCTGTTTTTGATGACCGCAAAACTTACACGATGCATCCAACTTTGATCATGCGGGGTACAAATCTCGGGAACCTTTGAGAAAATATTCCTGATATTAAACTTATTATTACAAAAAGTGTGAATTAAAGTGCTCAGTAAAATAGAAACTAGATCCTTGCTACAGATGTTCTTAATTATTATGTAAACGAAGTTGGTATGGAACGGGACGATGTCAAAAGAGTTTAAAAATAGTTGATAGATAAGACGAAAACCTTTGGAACGGGGGTTATCTTTTATGTAACTTAATTACATAAAATGGAAGGAGAAAAAAGGGTAATAAAAACGGGATTGTTACAACGAAATCGCTTATGCTTGCAGTTTTATTAAGATACATTTTGAACATGAACTTCAAACAAATTTTGCTCGCTTTTAAGTAGGCACATCGTACTTAACTACAACAAGATTTTAAAGCAAAATAGATTTTCAACATGCGGCATTCTAAGTCTTAAAAGAGACTCGACGTCATTAGATAATTTGCTTTAATCAACGAAGCAATTAACTGACAAACCGAAGATACTACGTAATTAAAGTGACTATCGTTTTAGCATCTATCAACGCGGCGATGTTTCTTGTAACGTGATTCACATGGATCGCTTCCTCGATTAACAAATTTATATATCTCATAATAAAGACCATTGATATAAATCTTAATATATATAAATTACGTGTCACGGTGTTTGTTCGCGATGGACTCCTACTTAACCGATTTTAATCAAATTTTGCACACCGTTTCCTGTTTGATCCAACTTGAAAGATAGGATATCTTACATCACAATATTTATAGTTGTAATATTATTTTATGGCAAATTATTTGTTTAATATCTTACAAAGAATTAATTCCATACGATTCTAACAGATGGCGGTGTTAGGTAAGTAGTCGGCTAAATTGAGTATGTAAACCTTAGTCACGTCCACATCAACACGTGGCCGGGTCTGATAGTAATTATAAAAATATATTAAGTCGGACT
>DWJN01000671.1:0-21937 GCA_018248895.1 Carystus phorcus
ACGTTCCTATTATCTTTGGCGGTGATCAATATATGAGGAAAACAGTTAACGATTCAGGAAGGTATGAATCTAGGATAGTCATTAGATAGATCAGTCCATTGCTTACGAAATGCATTGATATGAACATTCCCTAATAACCAATGAGCGGGTGTTATAAGAGGGTCAGTTCCTAAACTATCAGCCGATGAAAGATTTTTAGCTTGCACGGACACTAAGTGTTTAGCTCGGAGGGAGTCAAGTATCGATGGGATGACCGTTTATCGGTGATGTTTTACAATCAATGACAAATTGTTTGTGTTAAGGAGAAATAATAAAGATAATTAGTAATCTCCTTCGTTGCGTGACTAGCGCAGTGATGGATAGCGTGCCTCAGATATGATCGTTGGTTGCCGCCGAATTTCATGAGAATTTTATTTACAAGCCCAAGGCGCCCGTTGGATACTCACTTGTGTAAATTATCGAATTATACAGAACCCGACAGGGCGTAGCTGTGCGTGTTTATTTAATTTAGGAAACGTTTTGTTCCTATTATCACTACTTTTATTTTGACTGCTAGACGGTGGGAAACTACTTTGTTAACATTTAAAATAACTCGTTAGTTAAATACAATATCATAGTAACTCGGATAGCTTGAATTATGATGCATGTTGCTAAATTTAGATTAATAATGAAGTTCCATTACTTTTTATATGTAGATAGGGTTAAAACGTTTCCGCATAGTTGATAATTATAGATAATGTCCCGTCACAAAGTATCAAAGAGCATCCGTGTAAGTCGTGGTGAACAAACATTTACCCTTTTGCAAGCGGCGCATGAATGTTGTTACACAATGTACGGATCTCTCAGTATTGCACCGATTTCTAACTCAAAGTGCATCTGATCGGAAACAAAATATATATCCCTCGACTGATATGTTATAATGTACCCTATATAAACTAGTTTAGTGTCACGATATTGCCAGTCAAGCATTGGGTTTGGTTTCCGGCTGGTGCATGAAGGTTTATCATGTTTATTTTTTATATATGTAACTTGTAGGACTGGAACTTTTAATATTTGTAGTACTGTAATATTATTTAATAAATAATGGATTGTAAATATGATCGATTTGCAAAGCTGCGTTGCTGTTGTATAAGCATTAAAAAGATGCTATCTTCTTTTGTTTTCTTGAATTAACCTGGTACGCACAATAAAAAGGTTAAAACAATACTAGAACAAGGTCTTTTAAATGTCAATGGTACTAAATTACGAGGCAATCTATGTTCAGTCACGAATTCTACCGTATCAGATAACAACAACAATTTGTCTATTGCCACTTAGAGCGTATACGTATTGACCTTGCCTCGTTAAAACAAAACTAAAAGCGAATGCGCCTCGAAAGTGCCGTTGGACCTCAAAAAAAAACAAAGCATTTCATTGAAAAGATAAAAGTAGAAGATGCATTCTCATAATATTTCACTCCCATGTTAGTGAAACAATCAGATTTGGGTCAGAATTATGACAATAAAGTCTGTAACGGCTTTATCTGCGTGCGCGATCGCCGAGGCCGGCCACGAACAGTTTTTGCCGATTGCGCCGGTCGGTTCGGCGTCGGCGCTAAATTATGGCGCGTCATGTCGCTAGAGACTCGATAGGTTCCGAAAGAATTATTGCAAGTCGCGGTGCATCTCCCGTTTCGCACGCCCGCCTCACATTGTTATTAAGTTCATAGGTCGCTTTGTTTACGAGTCAACGCTTTCGAAAGGTAACACGGCGAGCGGCGAGTGAAAACATCGCTCGGGTGACGTTGATGACATACAATTGATAATGTAAATATTATAACAATTGAGCTTCGGGAAATAATTTGTTTTCTATCATTTTGACATGTTACTCGTGGACATATACATTAAGTGTAAATTTTACAATTATATTCTCGTTTTAAGAAAGTGAATTTGGAAACGAATGTCCTAACGATTCTGTGGAAAAATTAAACATAATGAATTAAAACTAAACCTATGGTATCTTCTCAGTAACGTTGTAAATAACTGAAACGAAACCATTAACAAGAAAATAAATCTTATACGTACTCAGTAGAAAACGTAAGTTCAATTGGCATTTAGTCGGAGTCGTCTGGAATCATAAGGTCATTCATGATTGCCTTCTTAATGTCCGATTGCGCGAAAGTTTAGTCACGCCGGCACACAAATACTAATGTTGGGGCGACATGTCGGTTGCAAGCACGACAATTCACTTTCGACAGCAGTCGTGCGCCTCTCGGCCTACGAGCTCGGAACGCTTGCCATAGCTGGTGCGCTATCTGGATTATGATCAACGGCCACCATCGCGGGTCGTTCGGTTACGTGTTACGCGATAGTGCTGTAACCATTCGTATTCTTCTTAGTATTGTTGGTGTAATGTTGTATTTAGTAATCAGTTCCCCATGTAACTCGTTGAAATGTCAATTTCTACATGCAAATTTTGGTCGAAAGTAGAATATGAAACACTGATCTGAATGATACTCGGAAATAAATGCAAAATTAATAAGGTGTACTTTGGTTTAGTATTTTGCTCTTTTTAGTCGTCTGAATTGATGTCGCTTTTATTTATTTTCAACACATTACATCACTATGTTTGACCAACGGTTTGTCCCACTTGCGAAACACGGTGTTCCCGCGAATTATCAACTGGTCGTCTTTGAATTAAGCTCTGGTTATTGTCACAGAGCTCTCGTGCGTGCTTAGTTTGATTTTCTTGTCGAGACGACATAAGAGTAAGAGACTTAAGTTTCTCATACGTCATTGGTGTTATATGTATAAGCGATGTTGCTTTTGGATATAAAAATAAAAATAGTGCTGCTGTTGTTCACATTTATTATCTAATACTAAAATAAAGGAAACATTGAAATAACGCAAATCATTCTTAGGTGACATTATCGTTTCTACGTAATCCTACTTGGACTGTTGAATTACGCCTTGGTTAATGTAAACGTATAGTTACAGTGATATTCTAGATTGTGGCTGTCATAATAAATTTACAAAGCAACGCAAAATTAAAAGTAAAAAAAAACTTTTTAAAAACAAGCTTTTATTTAAATTCCCTAAAAAGAATAAAATAAACTTTTCTATAAAACTTTTACTATCAACATATAAGTCATTACACAATTTATAGATATGATATAAAATCTTGTCGCGTGACTTAAGTACTTGTAAATCTGAATGTTTAAAAAATTTAAGTCAATGCACTTCACTCACCCGAACAAACAGACACACATACATACATACATACACTGCAAGTTAAATAAAAGCTTTTAAAATATCGTAGGCTGGATTCAAAGGGATATCTCTAATTTATTTTAATACAATAACTACTTACTATTTATTTCCTTTTTTGAATAGTTAAGTATCACAACAGTAGTAGTTCATTATTCGAAAAGGCGAAATAGAGAGCCAATAAAGCAAATAAAGGATAGACGAACATTGTGATTGGTCAGCTGAAAGTTCTAATAAAATGTCGGCAGTGACTACGGGGAATGTCGGGGTAAGGTGATCCTCTAACTGAGTGAAGAGGAACCCCGCTCACTCGTGGTCACGCGAGCGAACCACCTGACACCGACACTACCCTTTGTTATTCTTGTAGCACGACTGAATCTTGTTCGGATTCCAGATTTATGCCTTGTTTGATTCATTTAGCTACGGGATCGACAAGTGCGGTGGGGTCTCCTATACTTTTGTTGTTTTTTACTTGCATTCGTTACGGTACGACGTCAGTTCTTTGGTAAGTTATGTTGAATGAAAATTCCAGCTACAAACAGGATATTGTTTAGTGAATGAGTATCTACTGAGTATTTTTATCCAATTTTATTGTTTTTATAAAATACATTGGTATTAGGTACAATGTACATGTATTATCGTACGAAATTGTCCTATTTATTTTGAAGTTGTTAAAATATGTACAGTTTATGTAAAGCTTTGCGTTTATCGTAGTCATGTAATTATAAATATGTTCGATTCAATGCATTTTTAAAAACCGTGTAAAATATTGCACTGAATATGACAATTGCACAACTTGTATATCGGTCAGAAATTAAGTCTTACAATCTTAAGTCGTACAATTGCATTATGTATCTAAGTATTAGAATGTAAATGTTGCAATGTAACTTTATGTTTCGTGTAAACATTTATAATAAATGAACGACATGATCTAAGTAAAGGGAATCGTGCATCGTGCATTTATTTTAAACTGGCTTATTTGTCAGTGATTGTGTATTTTGAGAGAGAGGTGTCATATGGTTTGAACGGAGTGTTGATAGAGTGTCGAGGTTGTAGTTTGGATTGCAGACATTTGTTTTGTAGAATATGACCCGTTTTTTGATTTGAAGTCAATTAATAAATATCTACTTAATAAATGACTGTATGAATATAGGAATAAATTATATTGCCGGAATTTTTATGGAGCTGTGTCTTAATAAACGATACAGTATATCATATTAAAGTTAGGTTTTCTAGTTTTATGATACTAAAGAACCTACCACTGATCAGAAAAATACACTATAAATATGTTTCTACATATTTTGAACACGCCGCTGTCGGTAGTTGCCCGAGTAACTAAAAGTTGCAAAATAATTTCGTCAAAACACTATTGTGCTTCGAAGGGCACGTAAAGCTCGGCCCAAGGGTTATTCTTAGGTGTCAGTCATTAAGTCAGAGTAAGTTCAGAGTTCTAGAACCCTTTCTTTTCATTCTTTAGTAAGACATTTTCATGTGAAGTCTACTAATTCGCATTAAAATAGCGCAGTTAAGTATGGTCTAGGCCTCCTCACATATGACGACAGACCCTTTTTTTAGCAATTTTTGCCGGAGTGTAATACCTATGCTATAAAGGCTGGTACACAACGCCGCTATAACAATTTGTCACAATGATATCCCAATTACATATGTATATCTTCGGAATTATCTGAAAAAACATACTTCTGCAGTGAAAATAAAATCACAGTTCTACTGCAATAGACGAATAGTAGATACTTACCCTAGTAATAGACGAATATAAGTATTATTTTGTTTCGTTATGTTCCGTCTAAGCAATGATACCAAATATAATATATATCCTTTTGATACCTAATTCTTGGTTTATTTACTTCTCGCTTTTATGTTATTTTGCATTAAGAAAATATGACCAACAATATAAAGTGCGATCAATCTACAATCTGGTTAGGGTATTATTTTTGTGCAAGGGAGTGGACGTTGCGTCAAATATATTTTGAAGTTTATTCCTCCAATCATAAAATACTGTTACCTTTCAAAGTCTGTATCGATAGTGCCGTGTAAAGGTTGCAATTTTTATACAGGAAAAATAAAGCGGCTATGTAGGCAAATCGCAGATGAAACGCTAATTTCATCGATAGATCGATACACAAAACATGAAAAGTGCTTTTTTACTTATTAAGTATACACAAATCAGTAATAAAACAATGTTCGTATGTTATTGATATTTTAAATGACATTATATTTGACGTGAACTTTTGAGTTGAAGTGTAGGTACTACTAAATATATTTATTATAAATGAGAATTTCTTCGAATCTCTAATCTACTTTTACAGTAATTTATTAGGAAAACTTTTCCTATATGACATTTTATCTTTTTTTTGTGTATTTAAATACTAATAGGCCGGAAGATTTAGCTGCGGTTTGGAGCAGTCGTCCGCAAGGGTTGGCATAGGGTTTCGGGAGAAAATTTAAAATATGCATTTTGCGTGCACTCGAATCAAGTTTAACATAAAATCGCGTATTTTATTCAACGCGACTTTAAACGGTATAAAAATCTGAGTCATTGTCAATTAAGTTATTGTCTTAAGTCAATTATTATATTTTAATAAAAAAAAAGAACCTTTATAGCTTTGAGGATGTTGCAGGATAGTATTTTTAACGTTCTATTGCAATTAGGAGTACATTTATGTTCGTTATGTTTATAGAACGATTTTTTAAATACATAGTTTTTAGACGTATAAGTTACGATTTTCAACAATCAATTAGTGTATAAGTGTTCAGCTCATGTTTCCCGGCTAATGCAGGTTAGCAAATTTAAAACTTCTCTATGGAATTATATAATACCTACTAGGATGAACACGAAATCTACGAATCTATGATCACTGAAAGAGGTGATAATAATAAGTAATACCAATGTAACTGTAAGATTCATACTTGGGTTGTGGAGATCGATTTCAAAACCACTTGATTATCGGTGCCCAGATTACTGGTTCAATTATTTGTTTATTGCTCATTATAAAAATAGAGCCAGTGAATAAATCAGTACATAGATAATTTATTGTTATCGGTACGACATTAGACCCGCTTTCCATTTGGAAGCGATCCATCTTTGTAAAGGCAGCTTGACGCTTCCACTTGTCGCATCGGTCACCGTCTGGCGCCCGCTCGGACCATACAAAGAGATGGACGGTAGGTAACACTTAAACACGAGTACGTGAGAACATGACCTCGACATTATGCACGTTTACAAGTTGCTACCGTTTACGTTGGCTATTATATTCGATGCTGTGCCCATTCAAAACTTAATGGTTTGTTTTGTTACGTTCGTGTATTTCGGTCATTTTTACGTAGGTCACATTTAGTTTGAGTGATAATGGATAGAAATAGAGTAACATTATGTATTGGTTAATAGAGGCTAACGTCGGATGTCAATGACTTTTAAACATAATTTAGGGTTGTCTTAATTTTTTGTATGTCTAAAAAGTCTCAATAATAATGCGATTTCGACCTTGTTTTCTTCTTTTCTTGGCCGACAACGCATTGGTGATGTTGTGCTGTGATGGCATTTGTGTAGTTGAGGTCTATGGACGGCGGTGACCACATACCATCACGTTGTTTTGTTTTAGTGCATCGGTCTTTCTTTCTTTGCTACATACCTATACAAGTAGGTACAACATCAATTGACTGAAAAACTTAAGGCGTGTTTAATAGCTATACTGCTTCACGGGAACATTTTAGCCATATAAGATTTCTTAGAAAGGTTTTATAGTTGTGTAAGTGTTAACGCAGCTTTTGTAGAACGTCCTTCGACGGTCGACAGTTAAAGTGCTTTCTCATTGATTTTGCTTTCTTTTCGTTCTTTTTTATTAGTTACATTTACAACATTACAGCGAACTACAGTAGAAAGTACACAAACTCTTCACGCTTAGGACCTCGCTCTAATAATAGGCACTGTTGGGTAAAACGAGTTGATCAAATAGGTTCTGGCAACAAAAACTAGTAATGCAACCATTATTTTCATTGCCTCTTTCTCTGATGAAATGGACGGTAGTATTACCATCTTCATTAGTTTCTTATATTACTTTTGCCGTTCTATAGTCATAGTGCAGAGTTCAACCCACACGAGCTTCGTTAAACAAGCTCAACCGTTAACTGCTGTAATTACCGCTTTTGTCTTTGCTGCCGAAAATGAGATGCTCTTTGTGCTCGCCTCTCGTACGCTGACACAGGCTCTATTATCGCCGACACTGTTCCGCTTACATATTATATGGGTCGAAGAACTCTCATTATAAATAACCGTATATGCAGCATAAGCCACGCAAGCCGATTTCTATATTCACAACAGATTATTCTGAGTGATTTATTGTATGACTTAAAAGGTTATATGACTAGCATATAACAAAGGAAATTGAAATTTAATTAGAACAAGATTTTTTATTTTTTGATTTAGTGTAAAAAATGTCCCTTTCTACTTTATAGAAAAGTTTAGGGATGGTTTTTATTTAAATTTATATCAAAGCTTTCGGCTTACCAAGAACGAATTTGTAAGCTATTGTAACGCCGGAGAATGCTTAAGTCGTGAATTTGTGGACGAATTATAAAGAAGCGCGACTGGGAATAAATAAAGTAACTATTGCAAAATTTATTTATCAAAGTGCGTATTCGAATTAGGTGTTAGTAGGACATATATTCATATTTCAATGGCAACTACTAATTTGTTAAATATTTCTAATGGTTTCCACTAGTTTGTTTACGTCCGTTTGGAATTTATTATGAATGAGTCCATCCGGCGCAAAATACCTAATAAGAAGTATTATTTATATTCTATAGAGTTAGCTCAAATTCATTAGTAGTGGTGTAATTTAAAATTACATACTAACTTACGAAAACGTATTGAGCTTCAAACCCATAATACATTGTGATCAAATTGTATTTAAGTAATTATGGAAATCCTACTCGTACTAACCATAAATAACATACCATTGAGAAAGTTTATTTAAAAACTCCGTTCAAAATTTTAGTTTCATTTAAAATGTTTCAGGAGAGTGCAAGTAAAACTAAACAAGGTATTTATCTTAAACTCTTATCGGAAAACTGCAGTTATTGTCGTTTTTTACGTCCCTCTATATATGTATGTACCTTGAAGTGAATGGTATTTTAGTTTTGTTTAAAAAAAAAAAGATACCGCGGTTTGGCGAGTTTGGTCTGCCCCGGGTCGTGTGAGCGAGATGCTATGATCGTTTTGCACGGAACAAGGTGAAACCATCAATTTGCGCCGAGCCGCCCCAGAGGTAAGCAAGCAGATTTCGCTAAAGAGGCGAAGTGAGTGAAGTGAGATTCACTTGTGAGGTTGCATTACACTTTACGCCGGTTTGTAACAGTCAGGCCAGTGATGTAAGTTCATGTTCGATTACCTGAACACGATTTCCTTATTTCACTTACATTATTCTCTTTTTCAAACAATTTTGCTTGTGGCTATGTTACAGCATGTTTTCATGATACGAATTGATTTGTATATAATCGGGTTTTTTGAGCAAATATTGTTTTTATATACATATGTATATGTATACAAAGAGTTACAAGTTTTGAATTGATTGTGAAGGTGACAAGATTGAAGAATTTAGTTATTGTTTTTTGGGTGAAAACGAACGTTATTATATCGTCTATGGTTAGTTTCAGGTTAGTAATAAATTCAAAGAGCATTCATTGTTTTCTAGGCGGCAGAAGGGCTGGAATACGCCGATATCAACCATAACGGCGAGGCGTTCGGGCCCCCGATGTAAGGCTTTATCGGATCCTACGACTGTTACTAGCAGTTTATGTGCTCCCGGTATGGGCATTTCTGCTTCCTCTAATGTTTACCTCATGTTGACTTCCTTACTCGCACTCTCAACACCAGTAACACTTTCCTATATTTGTACCTGATACGTTATCAAAGAAGCGCTCAGTACTCTTTATCTATGTTCCTTTTTCGGTATGTTTTCAGATATAAAAGGACATTTTATGACCTTCAGTTACGAGCAACGCATCTGGTATGAGTTCTTTTTAGTTTGAAAGCGTCGTCATTATCTTCACGCTGTTGACAGATAGTTTAAGCTTATTAAATTATAAGTAAGCAGCTTGTTATATCTCGACGTTGTAATTAGACGCTTTAAAGCTTGTAAATAATGCTGGCAGCGTTATCATATCAAAGAATGTTGGGAACTCGAAAGCTGTTAACTATGTAGCTGGAACAGCGATAATCCATAATAATTTGTTGCGATAACAGGTCTCGCGTCGGATGGCGCGAGAGGCGCGGATGCCGGACTCGTCGCAACGCTTGTAATGAGCAACATCTGCGAATCAATGAAGCAGCGCGTTTTATTAAGCGCCGCGATAAATTTGCATCGTCAAATAGCGACCGCCGCGCCGAGGCACGTTCGGCAAATAGAATAAATACGTGTTTCTCGCCAGCCGCTCCGACTACCCCTCGCTTCTACAACAAATACAATTTGCCCCCAAATTATATGCTACCGTTTGGGCGTGTGGAGTAGCGGTTTAGATATGATTGACGACAAGCCTCCGCCTATAGGCTATTGTAGTTTACGTTACGAAATGCGTACAAAATGTCAATATATTTTACTATGAGGTTCCATGAATAGTTTTCGGTAAATTTCGTTCACAATTTTGATACAGATTATATTTAGTCTATGTTTAGTTTAATATTTAAAGACCATTAGTCAAACCATATTAAATTGAAGCATAAATTAACCTTAATTTTGCCTAGATTCGGGTTTTTTGCCTAACTAGCCAATAACTAAGCAGATGAGCTGCAAAATGATAAATTGTCATGGATATCAACAACACAAATGACATCAGTGATGCGTTGCCGGCCCAATAAGAAGAGAGAAGGAAGAAAGAACAATAAATGAAATAATATGTTATAAGTACATAAATATGAACATTACACAAAAAATGTTTTTTGTCAGTTACAAATCTTTCACCGTTTTGACACGTCATTCTGTCAGAAATGTATATTTAATAATGCTGTCTATTAAAAAGTAATCTTTTGATTTGTTGTTTGAATTATTGCGTATCGCGTGCACAAACCGGTGTTGCGTATGCGGTCGTCACAGTAAGGGTCCGTCAACACTGGAATGATGATGGCGTATATCAGCACTCTGACGGTTAGTAACTTACGCATGGCTTATTGCAATGCGAAAACATTCATCTTTTAAACAGCTCTTATGCTATTCCCGTCTATAAACATCATGTGTACAAACTGTCATCAGTACATAATATAAAGAAAATAAATACCTTAACACAACCACTGCACGTAATAACGTGTACAACTATTGAATAGACAAGTTAGAAGAAAAAGTTCACAAATAGCACGTCAATAAATAGCAATTAATAATATGATGAGGTAACGAGTAAATCTTGTTTCATCTTGTATCGTAAAGTATAACCTCGTTGGGTTGGTAATTCGCAGTTAAAAAGGGCCTTGTAAAGGTCTTGACAAAGTGATTAGCCGGCGGCTGCGCTGCGCTGGAGGAGCTAACTCACGATTACGCGCGTCGTTTTAGAATAATTGCGGACATCACTTGGAGCTCTTGTTATACAGGTCAGTAGCCGTCGTAAAATTTGATGATCGCTTTGACCCGACTAAAGTAATCAAATCTCTATAATTGTTTAGTGGATATTTCACTCGTATGCTTTGTTCCAACTACAGAAAGTTGAAGATTTTGGAATATGGGAATGTAAGAATAAGTGAACGGTCGATATAAAGTTTAAGGTATAGGTATATAAAATGGAATGCTGTCAGATATAGAAAAGATAACGACGTGGATAGTCTCGGGATCGGACGAACGATGAACTTGGAACGGGTTTGTCTGATCCGAATCCGTTGAGTTCAATAAGCCGGGCTTAGCATCGATCTTCGATTCGGCGATTACGAACGCCAGCGTTGACGGATGTCAGCTTAACTTGTCTGTCACCGGCCAACACAGACACCCACCGCATTAATCTCTATTCCCCGAGCAACACGTGGATTTACGCATCAACGAAAGTAATTTAAATGCAAATCATTTCAACTTTGACGAAATCGTGACTTTAATACGTTAGACAAAGCTGAAGTCTTCAAAGGTTGTGATTACTATAGTAGCGCCTGATATGATTCGTCCGTATCGTATTTATTGACAGGTCTAGTTAGTATTGTATATATAGACAACTCAGTACAGCCTGCAATGCTGAACATAATAGGATTCATTGCAAGGACCAACAGTATCAAGAAGGCATTTCGATGTAAAACAAAATAATCAGTGTCCATAGTCAAAAACCTTTGATATTTGTGAATAGAAAATTTTAGTATTATTTCCATTATTACCATTTATTTTGTGTATGTACATTATAACAAACATTTTAAGAACCTTTATGGCTATGTCGGGCGCGCCCATACGTGTTGTATGAAACGTCAGTACCAAATTTAGGTCTTTACCAAACATGGCATACTTAGATATTTATGTTTGATAGGGTTTATTAGTTTCAATATCTGTGACATTTGATAATTCCAATGTCTGTACAAGGGTAACATTGAAAATTTTAAAATGTTATTTTGAAAAACCAATGTCGCCTGTCAAAAGACAAAGGTCTAAGCATTGTACGTACAACCGGGCTGGACGCAGGCGGGGTCTTTGTGTGCACCAGAACAATATTACTGGCGTCTTGATAAATAGGAACGACTGCTGTAGTAACAATGCTGGCCGTAAGGCGATACGCGCGCTATCGACTACTCGATTAATGACCGCCTCGCCTAAAAGAATGGTCTATAATATTTATTATCAGATAACTGCCCGCTACCGGGTAATTCGTGTGTCTCCTACCATTATACCGACCTCGCCGCATCATCTATGCATTACTCACTTTCCGTTCGCCGATATCAATATATACAGGCGTACGCTTTTATTTTATAAATCGTGTCGGGTTTGTGTATCGTATTCTTCCATAGAAGTGTCACAGGAGCCGTGGTAGGTGTTCGTTATTTGTATTACGACCTGCTCGATGCACAATAAAACGATTGTGTAACTTTAATAAAACACGTCTTTTTGGAATTCTTATGTAAATATTGATTATGGCGTAACTAAAACTAAAGGTACGAAGTTTTCCTGGTATATGTAATAATAAATAATAACTAATACAACTTTTTTATCACAAGAAAACTTTACTTTTACTTTCTGCTTTTTAACGCTATGCTCGTTGCTAGGCTTGCGTTATATTTAAAACACATTTTTTATTTCAATATTCTATTATCAACTTATTATTCATGTTTACACCACTTGTGTAGGCAATTACGAAATGGGTGCAAAAATAAAATCCCTAGCTCGTCAATTACACATCACGTGTCCATGTAGGTAATTAACGGTATTTACCTGTCTATCAAACTTAATGATTAAGTGGCGTTTAAAAAGATATAACGGTTATGTGCTTTTCATACGCTCCTTTGACGTATTAAGGATTTTTTATCCTTCTTATAATTTTATTAATATACATACAGCATATCAGTGTGGTTCTCGTAATTTTTTATGCACTTCATTTTGTTGCTTTCAGAAATGTGTTAAATTATTATTGCGGAAAATGAAGAAACTCTTCATTAAAACTTGTTGTAAGTGTTCATAGTCTGGTGGCTTGTGTCAATCTACGCGATCAAGCGAGTTAAGCAGCAACACAGCAACAACTGCGGGTGCGGGCGGTAAATAGATGAGTGACTGCTAGAGGCAAATTTTTTTGAGCGCTTCTGGTCTTCGGAGGCCACGTTGCATTGTCGGTTCCGGTTGTTATCGTAGATGACAATGGCTTAGTTATGCCGGAGGTCTTCGGGTGGCATAAAAACTTGCGATACATCGTTTGGCAACTAATCCCTCCACCAATCCGTAGTGTGATGAAGTATGCTCAAAGTCTTCTCATTAACGAGGAGAGAGCCTAGTGTTTAATGTTCACCATCGCCTGTAGACAGATTGTAATACCAAAGGCATCACCAATGCGTCGGCGGCCAAGAAAGAAGGAAAGTTTTAGAAAGCCATCAACACTAGATGGAATAAGATGGGAGTATCACGATTAATATCCATGGTCAATATATACAAAAAACTTTACCTAAAGCACAGATACTAATTACTATTCACCTCGTCACATGGTTCCCAGCGAATTAGGTATGCCGGACGTAAGAAGGTACGATTGATGGCGAGATGGTAGCCACGAATTGTTGCGTGTCCGATCCAACAGATTGGCGATACGGTTGATCATACCTTTATTTATCCGTTGCCATTGACAAGTTAGAAGAGTGCTTACTGGTTACAATAGTGGTTGCTAAATGTTTTCTGTTAATGTTTGTAATCGTTTCATGTTTGTTAATATTCCACTTCAAAATTTTATACAGTTTATGGAAAAATATAACAAGAATTCTAAAACCCCCTTAGAAAATAATTGTTTACTTCCAAAGATAAAAACGGATCTAAGGATAGCCGTATATTCAGAATAAGGTCGCGAGGTCAGAATAGTCGACTGCAGAACAGATAGGATGGAGTTTTAATAGACAAGAAAAAAAGCGCTAGGTCAATATTTGTGTTACAGTTTAAACAAACTTGTTGAAAAACTGAAAATAATATCTATAAGAATGAGGAGTTAATGATAAGTCGCTTCATAAAGTTTTTTAGATTATAAAAATATTGAAGCTATAATTCCGTTTATCGGCGCTACTAAAGGAGCTTATTTTGTATCTTTTAATCTACAGTGAACAAACATGAGGCACGTGACGAGGGGCTACAGATCAGTTGAGTTTACAGCATCTTAAAACGTGTCTCTGGTAATAAGACCAGAAAGGATGCACACGTCCCGTGTAATTATCGTTAGTGTTTGTTAAAAACTAGACTCGATTTGTTAGCCGCTGACGCGACGCGCGACGCTGCAATTAGCGGCGATTTGTCGCGGTACAGGTCGGACGCGCACGGTTGCGCTTCCCATAGCCCGTACCCACCTGCTGCTTGCGATGTCAACGGCTTTAATTAACTTTTTGTCTATACTAACTCGATACTCGAATACTTGAATACTCGATGCTCGAATACTCGAATACTCGATGCTCGTACTCTCCGATTCAGGTACTAATCGATCGCGAACTTTTTGAATAGTCTGATCGCAATACGTAATTGATGGCACAATAATTAGATAACTTTTTATTGCCCATTGTCTTGTGATGAGGGATTTGCTAGTGCAAGTTTCATTATCTAATCAATACTTTACCGTTACTGATTTGTGAATGGTTTTAACGATTTTTTTAAGTAGAAAGGCTTATGAAAAAATAGAAAGTCCATGTGATTACCGCTAGCTATAGATATAAACATTATGAAACTAGATGGAAATTTTTAACGTCTTTTTTTAAACATCTCATGTCATTTATATTACTTCGAGTCATTTGAGTATCTCTGGCATAACAATTAGAACGCTCGCGGTATTCCGGATCATCGATGATCGATGCATTGATAAGGAACAAATGCTTTTCACGGTATAAATTCTTGCTCCATTTAACAATAAGATTTTAGTAAGAGTAGAGATTTGTCCGTAAATTCGTTGTTAAGTGGGTAGGTAATACAAATATATGTGGTTCGCAAAATAATTCTAATGCTTCTAATGATGTTCTATACTTCTATGCGAAACACATTCCTTTGTGGTGATATTCCCGGCCGCTTTGTACAAAGATGGAACCTACATTTGAAGTACAGGTTCGTTCACGACTTCTATATGTTTGAGAAAATTATAAGAGTATGTTTATACGTATTTGCTTAATGTTTTTCTTTTAGACTGAAACAAGTAATAAACTGTTTTAATCGCGGGTAAAAGTTTTATATTCTTATTTAAAATATTATAGTAATTTTCTGGTATATTATCAAGAATTTATAGTAAATTTTGTCGTTTTAATGAACCACTTTGAAACTTTAACATAATATGACAAGGTAAGGTGAGCGTAAAAGAAACTCCTGCGCGACTGCGATTTGGATATTTCGTGCTTGACTGTGCGTTAAGTTAGGGTTTGCGATATTACCTTTGCTAGAACTTGCAAGTGCGCAAACGCAGTTCGCTTCCACACCAATGCGTAGTATGCGTCATGACTCATCAACGGTGTCAGCACGTCAATGCCTCGTTTATATAAATACGCTACATTCTCCACCTTGTTTATTTATAGACTTCACGACGTGTGAAGTAGGTGAGAGTTTCAATGGAAATCCTCGATCATTGATTGAGTACTTGTTCGTTTTATTCTCTAGTGTATTTTCGCTCTAGAGTAATGCTCGAATCAATCAAGTCGAGGACGCTATGCAAACTCGAATGACTTTCATTTTGTTTTTCATGGCTCATTCGGTTTACCTATTAGACAATCGATTATAGGATTTTCCACTGTTCTGTTCTGACTCATCGATAGTCTATAATACGTACATTCTTATGTAAATGTGTTGTGAGTTGAAAAGAACCAATTAATCGAAGTCAAAAATAAATCGAGCGTAAGCGGCAGCCTTAAGTTTGAGTTGCGTCTATAATTGCTGCTTGATAACCGGTATAAATGTATCCATTATAGATTGTTATATACATATATATATTGATCACATTAATGCTGATCGTGATTAAAATTTAAATGGTCTTTGTCTGACTGTTGTACCCGGTAGGTAAATGAAATAAAATCTTGTATGAATGGTCTCCACGGCACGCTCGCGCCCCGTTCTTGTAACGTGAGACAGGCGTGGGTTTAATTTGAATATCAGACGAATGTTGTGTCATTGTTTGATACTTTAAGATAGTTGGCTTCCATTCTCATGTTGCTACTTCCCCACACACATATATTTGGTTTTTTTATTAACCTGGCGTGTCTTTAATTTTAGTTGTGATTGATTAAGATAGTCGTTTAATTAATTTAAAACAAATGAACAGATATAGTTTAAATATGTTAATATTTTATTAGGATTTTAATGTTAGCTACATAAAAGTGTGTTTAGAAAGTTGCGTTACTTTGGAATAATTTAACAAATTAATAAGGTATGTACCTATTATCTTTCTAATGTAAAGGAGATAATTTCTTAGTAATTTGATTTTCATATAACATTCTACCACTATTATCGGTTAATATGAATTTTTATGATAATGTCGTTAGAAAACAATTACTTAAATGCAGAATTTTTGTCTAACGGAATTGAAGAAAGTTTCGAGACTATGTGATGTGCTTTATATTTATGAGGATACAATCTGGGATCAACTATTCCATCATAGTTACAAGAGATTTTATTAGATTTTCCCACTAGCAGACACCTGTCTTATAAATACGTACTTCGCTAAAACTTAGTTAATCATTTAACATTTAACAAATGTTCACATTTAACATTTTTGTATATCTACTCGTATGAACATTGTTAATTATTTTAAAACATATATATTCCTAACCATTTTATGTTTTATTAATATCATTATTTCGTTTCAAGAAAATCTATCTGGAAGCAAAGTGGTAAACTGCTCGTAAAGACTGGCTGGTCGTAAAAAGTATCATATCACACCTTATGTTAATTTGTTAGATTTCAAAGTGTTTCCTTTTATTTGATTCTTGGTGGCGTTCTCATTTTATAAATAATGTAATTAACCGATATGGTTACCGCTTTTGAGCACAAAAAATCGATAAAACTAAGCGAGCCTTTTTCTGAATAAGTCATTGTGATAATGTTAAACCATTCCCAATTGTCTGATATGAAACATAATATAATATTGGCG
This sequence comes from Carystus phorcus, assembly GCA_018248895.1. Classification (NCBI taxonomy): domain Eukaryota; kingdom Metazoa; phylum Arthropoda; class Insecta; order Lepidoptera; family Hesperiidae; genus Carystus; species Carystus phorcus. Next base: position 17,019 of record DWJN01000671.1, read on the forward strand.
TCAACCCATTAATGGTCCACTGTTGAGCACGGGTCTCACCTCATCAATGAGGACTTCTTGAACATACTCCACCACGCTGTTCCAGTGCGGATTGGTGGAGGGGTTAGTGGCCCACCCAAGTGTCAGAAGTTTTATGACGCCCGAAGGCCTGTGACATGGTTCAACGACTGCTATCTACGATAACAACCGACATCGACGGCTTAATGTGCCTTTCGAAGCACGGAAACGCTCAAGAAATGTTTGGCACTACCGATCACTTGTACCTGTACCGACCCCGCCCCATTTTCTTGACTCATTTAATTTAAATAAAGAACTAGCCCCGTGATTTATACATTATACGTAGATACGAATAGTAACACGTAGTAGTAGTACGTCGTTTATTGTATGCACAGATAAAATGTGTAACAGTGTAATGTGATAGGACTTTAAAATTTCAGGTTTATTCCATAAACATTTTTTGGTTTCCAGCCTTACATAACCTGGGCGTTTACGAGGGAAACTGGGTGTATCGTATGAGACTACGTTTTACGAACGACTGTTAAATAATGTGCGCTCTTTTTGCGTGAAGTCAGAAATGCGTACGGGGCAGTTTTGTATTTTTATGAGTTGTACGAACGTGTTTTATCTAGTGAATGACTCGTGTGGTACATAATTTAAGAGTTTGTAAATTCTTGCTTTTCTTATCGTCATGCCGCGCCACGCAATGTTGATCTTTATGAAACACGTAGTATCAAAAATACGAGTAAATATAAGTAATACACCATACAACAAACTTTGTATTACCTTATCTATACTTGAAAGCGTAGGTAGTGCTCGCAGTCGTTTTACTGTGTGACTTCAATTTAAATATCTTTAGTACAAGTTTACATTATCAACCGCATGGCTCAATCCTTATCCGAGTGCCGCTTAATGGCGAAGGTACTGGATTACTGCAAATTGTAACATACCAACGTCTGTCATTCCTAGCAAGCCTGTAATGAGAGTCGCTGTGAGTCCAGTTCAATCTTTAGTTACGATGCATTTATTAGAAAGTTTGCCTATTTTATTTTTACTCGCATTAAAGATTTACAAGGTTTAAAGTAGAAAGAGTAAAGTTTGTAGAAACATTTAATGGTTCTAGATTAGAATATCAGATACGATAGTCTAAATCTATGTAATATTTGCCTTGATACCCATTGCTTCGACAACATTACTACTGAAGGATATAAATTGTGATTGGTTTGTCACACGTTGTTGTATTCGGAGCGTTCCAATCAGACAAAAGCCTTGTAGAGCGCATCAAGACAAATATACAAAACTTGATTCTACTAAGAAAATTGATGTTTACTTAGTTCTGCATACGCTCCAAGTAATCTAATTAACAGAACTGATTTAGTTTTCGCATAAAGTCTGCTGTTGGAATACTAGTAAGTTGAGCGCTCTCATCATGACTGATGTCATATTACTTCTATATTTTAAGGAGGTACAGGCGATTGCGATCGGATATTAAATTTAGATTTTGAAAACTTTCTGATGGCTCGTCTCTGTAATGTTTTAGTAGAGTCTTAACATTAATTGTAAATCTGACGGTAGTTATGTGACAAGGTTTTTTTTTTATTTAGAGGTGGCTACCACTTTTATGCTAAGAAATAGTTAACCAAGTCCTTTGTTTTTCTTGATAAATATGTAGTGGATGGAGATACGGATCGAATATTAGACGGATGATCGGTTGGCTTGCTAGTTTGTTAAAAAAATAATACGTGCAATTCCTAACTATATTTAATCGTGATTGGATTATTTCCATTAGTTTGAATCAACTGCTAAGTTACAGTCACCTGATTATAATATTAAAATGATTTATTTTCATCCAATAGATATAATAGGAACTGAAATCGGCATAATTTTAGATCGTTACGTAACTTAATATAAAATTTGTATTAGGTATGAATGATTGTATAAAAATCTTTATTTTATCTTAATCTTTTATGAACAAATAAAAGTTACAATGTAAAAATGGTAGCGACGTACAAATTAATTATGCATTGTTTATCGTGTCATAAAAGCGGTACTGAAAAAGTATGTAATACAAGGTAGGTACACTGTATATACATTGTTGTTCGGTGGAAGGCTGCTGCAATAAAGTTTAGCACCGCTCTCGTCAGCTGTGTTTGACATGTGCGGCTGTCACCCGAGCGTGATGTACCGGCGAGTGGCTCAGATTTTCCAACCTATTGGCTGTTGCGCACTGATGGCCACACCTGCACGCTTTTTACGACAAATCTGCTAGAAGTGCGCAGTAAGCATGGCGCGCGCCCTAATGTGCACTCAAACCATATGCTACAAAGATAACTTACGAGTCTCGTGCACACTTGAGACGTGCGGTAACGAAATACCATTTTTGTGAAGTACGGGCTCGGAGTATGCTGCGCGCATTTTAATGTGGCGGGTTCCGCTGAATCGCTCGCCCCCGTTATGTCAGACACGAGGGTACATCCCGCCACATTGCCGCAACATTTACCCGAGTCGTGTGCTCGCCAAGTTTTGAACTCGGTTAAGCTCGACGGAATAGCTATTCTGAAATTTCAGCAACGCATATGCAAATGTCAGCTCTCGACACTGATTGTACGAGTGGCACGGGGAAAATTCATGCATTTACATTAAATTCACCGAAATTGGATCCGCCGCCGTAGCTTATATACGACCGTAGTGTGTCACGCGTGCCACGCTCTCGATATTTATGATATTCAATCGTTTCTACTATCCTGCATTTATTGTTCTGAATACAAAGTTAAGTTTCAGTGCCTCAAATTCTGTCGTGAGGCAAATAGCTTCCAGTAAATTTATGTTGTAAATTTATATTTATTGCACATAAATATGCTATTTACCTGTAATTTATATTAAATAACGTGGTCCTATTTGAGGTCAAGTTGCAGTAGTCACGTAAGTACGTAGTAGTTAAGTGGGCTGTTCTCAATCTTGGGCAATAGTTTAGTTAATATTAGAGATATTACAACACAACTTTTTGTATACAAACAAGGAAGGACTTTTATATAAAGCATCTGAACAGTTTCGTATAAGTTATGTTTTGCGACATTAATGTCGATAACCCTTTCTCACACCACGTATATTACGAGGTTAATCTGGCTAAATAATCTTTAAATTAATTAATGTATTAGTAGTAATTAAATGTCAACTGAAGTTCTTATCCAAACATGTGAAGCATGGTTGCCGGTTTAGTACTGAAGTTCACAAGATCGTTTAAAGGTTTTAAGCACGTTAAAGGTTGAAAACATGTGCAGGGTAAAGAGTAATGAGGGAATTCGTTTTGTACTTATTCAATTAGCTTATAGGTTCTGACTTTCATTGCATAAACCAGTTGAATGATTGTTTAACGTGCAGGTTCTTTCGCATCGCTGCCACTACAACGCTGCGTGTAATGAGTATTGGGTACAATAATTATGGTTTTAGTGCCGATTTAATGACTTTGTTTTAATGGTACTCCAGTGAGATTACGTTTTCTTGCTGATTACTAGAAACTTATTAGCCAATGAGTCAATGTTTGCTGTACAAAAAACCGTCTTTATGCTGTTGGACGATGATTCAAGTATTTCCTATAACCTAAAACTAACTTTGTGCAGTCTATGGCGGAGGAGGTTGGAGAAGTAGTTAGGGATCAGCTCAAGTGTTGTAGCTCAAAGTTCTTGTTTTGCACGAAGCCATTGATTTCCTTAAATTACCAAAAACTAAACGAAACGATGGCTTCACCCCTTTACGGATGAGCCCCGAGTTATCACCATCGACATGAATCCAACTATCTACAATGCATGAAATTGCTTAACTTGGTCGAACAGTCAATAATCACGGCTTATTTTTATTGGCTTATTTAAGATTGACACTGTATAGATTGCTTACTATAACATAAGAGTTCTTACCTTCAACATAAAGTTATAACTAATTGGTACAATACAAGAATTTGTGAATTAAGTAAGTCAGTAAACAAGCAAGTATTAAACTACTGTTTAATATCTTACGATTGTACAAGTGGGTCAAGATATGACTCAGTGTCGTTTCTATTTCCAGTTATAATATTTCACTCATTCAATGCACGCCTAGGTAATTATATGCGCAATTTATGCACAAAGTATCCAGTAGTTTAGTCTTGAATGCAAGTATTTCCATGTTGTTTTTTAAAAATTAGTATATATCTTAGTAAGACATAGGTTTTAAATTTAGGTAAATCTATGATAATGAGCCGTAATTGTATATTCAAATATATACCTATGAGAATATTGAACATTGAACTTTAAAACATCGTAAAGAACGGGCCGAACCATTACATCGCGAAGATCTAATTGTATCGGATCGGCAAGTGGGTCGACCGTTCTCTCTAATTTGTGGGCAGTGCGCGAATGTCTAGGAAGGGCAATAAATTGACGCGGGGAGATCGATAGCGGCGCTCGCGCACAAATCAAACGGAACGTCAAAACAATGGTTGGTGGCCAGAGCTGCGGGGGCGATCGTGCGGCCACCCGCCGCTTATCGTCAAACCGAATAAGGGAAGGACTATAGTGAAGGTGCTGGGGCACATGTGGAGAAGAACTGCGTGTCAGATTCGAGCTGAATGCTCGTTTGCTATTACTACGCACAGTAACCGACTGGAACATCGAGTCATTTCAAATTTTTGAACTTATCTTCGACGTGTTAAGACGGTTTAGTCGACATTGGACAGATTCTACATTAGACCGATTCTGAAAAACAATTACGTAAGAACGTATGTGAGAAACAAAGTATCTCATTAAATATATGTATAGTGTTCACTGCAAAACAGTTTATACAATTCTCTAATTGTTTTTCAGAATCTGTCCAATCTTATACTAATATATAAAGCTGAAGAGTTTGTTTGTTTGATTGTTTGAACGGGCTAATCTCAGGAACTACTG
>DWJN01000672.1:0-21931 GCA_018248895.1 Carystus phorcus
ACAATTCTATCTTTAAAAATACAAATATTTATGACACTTCTATTTACAAATTCAAATATTGTGTTGCCACATTAACAGTGAGAATTAAGCATAGTAATTTTTGTAGGATTTTGTTTTAGACGGTTGTTGACTTTATTGTTGGACAGGTAGATTTTACAAGTTCTGTGATATTTTACTACCGATGTTCATGACTGATTAAGCCAAAAATAGCGGGAAAGATATTTGCGCAAGCTGATTCATTTCGGCTTCAGAAACATAAGATTGTTACTTACCCGGCTCGCTTTCAATTAAATGAATATAAGTACCAATATTAACATTTGTACAGTATTGAATTAGTTGGACATGAATTTATGAATTTAAAATTTGTCACCGCTCCTGAACATCAGGTCTACGCTACACCTGAACGCTACAGGTCCTCGTTTTAATTTGTGCCTGTAGGGGCTGGACGATATTCTAGCACGATATTCAAGACCCTTTTGTAGCATATGATATAAAATAAATAGAATATTTAAAGTAATTTTATCAACCCTTAGTGACGCCTTCTAGTGTTTGAAGTGCAGTGGAATGACATGTCAAATAGTAATTGGTGGCCCTTTTAACCCCATTTAAACACTGGTAGCAGAATTTTTGATTGACATTACAGTAAAATACAGTTAAATAGATGTGAGTTGCACACAAGTTTTATTACGGCGCCGTGGATCTTGGTAATGTGGCGTTTGGGAATCCAGTCGTAAAAAAGATTCGGAAAGACTGCTCTAGGTCGAACGCAATATAAATATTGCATTAGACTTCGATTCGATTTCCACGGCACCAAATCCTTAGCGTGGTGTGAAAGTGGGTTTTGTCTGAGCCCATACAGTTTTCTATTTCGACTTGTCTCAATGGGACAAGACGTCAACATTGGTTTGTTCAGGATCCCAACATTATTTTACTCTCAACTGTAGGGAAGTAGGGTAGAAAGAGTCGAGTGGAGTTATAAATTAGAGGATATACAGGAGTAAAGGGACAGAAGAGACTGGGACACTGACCAACACAAATTGACAATCTCCTACCGTAGATGTCCAAGCTGATTTGTGACAAATAGACTGTGAAAAAAACTTTTATTTGCATTGCATTAAAAGCTTTAATTAGAAAGTGTCAGCCGGTAATTCTCTCATTTGATACCTTTATGTTCACCAACATATTATCACATTGATATGTACTAATGCTGAAATCGATTTCAAATGTCAGTCCCCAATTAAGATGTGAACGAAAATAAATAAATGCCCTCGGCGTTTTCAGTTTGTGTTATAATGCTCCGTATGGGAATTTATTAGGTCGCGGATCGAAGTGTTGGGGAATAAGAGCCTTCACTAATAATATTCGGAGTTGTTCAAAAGTTTAACACAACGTCCCCTTCGTTCCATTTCCTGTAATTGGTTACGTCCTTTTTAACTTATGGAGTTTCCGTTAAAGTGACAGCAATTAATTTTGTTTCGTATTCTTTATTTTCTCCAAGTGACGGCACTCGAGTTGCGCCGTCTTTGTACCTCCATGAACTTTTAACTGTCATTTTAATATAATTTTCTTTTGTTTTCATTTGAATTATTACAGATTAACAATGTAAAAAGGCGGAGTGTAAATAAAAGACAGGAATTACGTCTATATCTATCTTTTTCGTTTACAAAACCATTTCTGGAGTTGTAAAGTTTTCATAGAATGAATTAAAGTAACGAATAAATTAAAGACACGATTATGTTTTCGATAGAAACGACATTTAATATATGTTTCTGTTCGTCCACAAAACTATATCAACCAGTTACAATAATAACACCATTCACGACAATAAGAAAGATACGAAAATTAAGAACGAAAGATAGTTATGATACGAAAATTAGTGATTGAAGAAGTTAGAAGATTAAAGCTTTGTTACTGTTTCCTTAATATGTTTCTTTATGGTTAACCTTAAGCGACTTATAGTTGCAATTATCATTCTAATACTTTTATAATCTGAAATTTCTTCCATGTAATAGAAATTTGAAGGGAAACGTACCGGTAGGTTGATGTACGAGAATAATTCACTAAGAAAAAAGTACAGCGGCAATACTATACAAATTTTATAGAGTGGCGTGTACTCATACAAGGGAATCATGTAGAGGAGTACTTTAAACTTTTTGCTTCAATTAAACCGACACGACGCTCACAAAGGACGTGTCACTCGTGTCTAGCGTTTTTGAAATTTTACTCTCGTTTGAATCATACACAAAACATTCCGGCGTCCCCGGGGCGTTTGTGATGATGATGCTTTCACTTCTTACAAGATGAGCGTGTTTAGATGTTTCAATATCACTCTTAATTTGATATTCGTCCTCGTAATTCGGGACGGAGAGATTAAATAATGATTGACGGGATATTTTTTATTAATTATATGTTACTTGACTACAATGGTAAGTAGTTTTTTCTGTTTTGAGATTCGTTAAATTTGACTCGTTTGTATTACTTGTTATGAATTTCATTCTTAAATTGATAAGTCAATAAACCAACTCTTTTGATAGTCATCAATCTAGTTTAATTCATCTAGTTTTGGTGCTTTATTTGTGGTTACGTTGTGGTCCAATTGGTAGATGCTTTCCTATCGAAAAAAGTTCCAATTTTCTTATGTATTTTCTGTACAATTTTCGGCAGTTTGGGTTGTCCACAAGGTCGATTGATTTACTTCGGGAGCCCTCTAGCACGTTTTCCCCTTTCACGCGCAAATGTTTTTAATAACGCGCCGGCAGTAAGCCGATAAGCTCGGTAGAAAAATGGCGGCGTCTTGTTTTTCATTACGAGCAACTTTTGTCTCCGTCTGTATTACCGAGGGCCTTGGGGCTTTGTCGCGTTTTACGTTTTGTTTGTAGACTTATCTTACATTAGAAATGATTAGTTTTTGCAACGGAAGGCTTAAACGGGGTATAAGTGTACTGAAGCTACAGCTGTTATTTATGTGTAGGTACGATTAAGCAATGTTCCGGATTACCTTATTTCGGTTAATTGTATATATGAGTATATTATCAACAATTTATCTCATTTAAGTAATCTAGGTGTTTATACCTAAATATACCGATTCCGAATGATACCTTATAAGAAGAAGAAGAAAACTCCTTGGCACATCAGCAATTAGGTTAAGAATATTTTAATATGTATATTAATTTCACGTATGATGCACGCGTTCTTTGTTTTAATTATTTTATTTCTTTACGAGCTCATTCTCTTTGTTTTGACCCAGTTGTTAGGTCGTGGATTGCAGGTTGCTATGCGAAGCGTACGTTGTAACTAATAAGTAATTCTAAAGTAATAACGCCACACACTCACAGCCCCACACTAGGATACCCCGTGTCGCGGGTGCCATGGACAACACAGAAAGACAATTACACACACGCCCAGACCGAGAACAGAAATTTAAACTCATTCAAATTTCGGTCTCGCTGGGAATCGAACCCAAGACCCTTCGAACGGCGGTCCGGCGTGGTGACCATTACGTCGTCGTCGTGCTATATAAATTTTTATCCTCTCAATTTCCCTCTCTCCGTTTCTTCTTTAAGTGCTGTTGTAGTTCTTGGTGCGTCCTGCTGAACAAATAACGAGGCAATGACGATTGTTTCCATCCATTTTTGAAACCAACCGTGAAATGTTTCTGATTGCTCGTAATAAGCGTGTCATCTAATTCTCTGTTGGCCTGCAACGCTTCAGCGATTTATTGTATACTAATATAAAATGAGCAGCAATGAGCACAATTACTGACAAGTATTTTGTTAGAAATTATGTGAGGATTTTAGTGGTCTTCTTGGCTCGTTTTTTGGTACAATTCATAGTTTTGGGTTTGCTGCACTTGTGTTTCATGAGTGAATGAATGAAGATGCTGTAGTACGCTACGAGGCATCAACACTCAAACAAAGGCCCTGCCCTCGGCGTCTCATTTCTCAATGAGAAGGGTTAAGGCCAAAGGTCATCATGTCTCATGCCGCGGTGACTAAATACAAACATCGCATATGGAAAGTATCGCTTGTACATCACTTACTTCATTTAATCTTCCATTTTAGACAGTTTGCCCTATTTTATGGTATTAATCCATTAGCGCCGCTTAACGTTTCAAGGTAAAGCTTTTAGATTAACTGAAGGTTTCAGTGGGCGCTCGCAAAATATCATAAAAACACCATAGATGTAAGGGTATGCTGACGATAAAATTACTTTGATTGTTCAAATACAAGAAATAAGACGGGTTTTCCGTTTACTTTTTATCCGGTATCGAAGCCTTTTGTGTTACCGATGTCCAATGGCGACACTCACTATATACACTAGTAGCACGTCTGTTTGTCGGCTATTTACATAAATATACATATACATATATACTAGTTAGATACTTGACAATTGACAAGCAGCGTAGCAAAGAGGTACGTTGATTGCTGATTACTTTCAGCGTTTATGGAGTTTACCGACAAATAAACATAGATTGGAACGATTCGATCTCGATTCAATATAAAATTGAATGGTTAGGTAAAATTGTTATCTTCGACGCAAGCTCGCTCAAAGCACTTCGTTAATTACTTTCGTATATCTAAATGAAATAAATTTTCTTTTGATGTTTATGTATAGGATATGGATTGCAATAATTAACTGTGTATTTTGCTCCATAATCAAAACTCGGTGAAGGCTGCAGCGCCGGGGGGGCGGGGGGCGGGCGGTGGCGTGAGCGGACACATTACCCTATTTCTGTATTTATGGTGCACAGATAGCTGCATCGTATGTACGACGAATAAAACTGTGCTATATGATCGGATACTGCTTTGTGACTCACATAGCGGTATTACTACCGGATTGAGTTAGTGTTGGGCTTGCTTGTGGTATAATAAAGGCGTGTAAAAAATAGTGATTAAACTTATTTATACCCAAGCTGTTATCTACACCTCTACACTAATATTATAAAGATTAAAAGTTTGTTTGGTTGTAATGAATAGGCTCAAAAACTACTGGAGCGATTTAAAAAATTCTTTCACCATTTGAAAATAACTTTAGCTACATTATTCACGAGTAACATAGGGTATATTTTATTTTGGAAAAAATAGGGTTCCGTAACATATTTCGGTTTTCCGGACAGGTGTAAAAAATTATAATTTAAATGGCAAAACAACGTTTGCTGGCTCACCTAGTTGTCTATAAGGGGGAAGGCACGCAAGTGATGTTTATTGAGATAGAAATTTACTATTTTATGTTGCGTACAACGTAGGGTTTTAACCACTGGATGATCAGGGCTATCTTTAGCGCCCATAGTCCGCCGACTCGCTTCGATCCTAAGTGATCGATTGAGTTGAGTGACTGCGGACGCCGTCGTTAAAGGAATGAGACCGCTAGTGTTAAAATCTTGCCAGCTTGTTATCACAGATTGCAGTTATCAAGTTAGTATTAGTCTACTTTGCAACAAGTCTAAGAGTATATACCTTCATATATTTTTCTCGCGGATTGTTGCAAAGAAGACTAATACTAACTTGATAACAATGGATTTCCGCAAAGTAACGCCTGATACTATTAACAGATTGCAGTCATAACCCGTGTCGGAATCCTTCGGGTGGAATAACTTTGTATATTCGAGTAGGCCAGTAACCCCTTCGCCGAATCAGATAAAACCTACGTAGTGGAGGCCTCCTCGTAGACGTGAGATCCGTGTCCTGTTATTCTCATGTTAAAGCCAGTTGTGTTCCTACTTTCTGTTGGCTAAATAATCAAATAAATGTAGTCCACCGAGCTAGTATACAGTAACTTCTGCAGTCTGTCTTCATAACATAAACATATGCAATATAAAAGAAGAAGAACAAACGTTCACCCATATTATCAGAGAACCTCTATAGAAATATTAGATGATAATAGCGAACTTAGCTTAGAAAATTAAGAAAAAGTATAATTCTACGTTGCAGTTGCGGAGGTAGCGATGTTAAGGAGGGTTCGCTTACAGATGAACTACCTCCATGCTCTGATATCTCCTCGCCCCAGTCGCGTGTAATCCCATGGTCAGCGCAGCTTCATAAGATAAAAAAATCTGCGTACTACAATTTGGAATTCAGTACAAAGTGCAGGATTTGTTTTGTATTTTTATTACCCAGAAAATCCCACACATACCCCAGTTCATAGTGTTATTTAATATCAATATTAAAATATTGAAATATCCCAAAAAAATAATTCTCGATGATGAGTATCCAGGATCCGCGATTAATGATAATCACGAACATTTTTGACAAATGAATTACGGTCGAATCTCGACAGCAAACAGCGGGTCTATTGATTATTATGACATCAAGTAGACTGACAGGTAGTAGGCTCAAGATTAAGCACTTTGGACGGTTGTCGAAGCATGATTTATGTATATATGTTTATCCAAACCATCATGTATGACAAGTTGAGATCTGGAAACTCATGTCATATGCAACCAAAATGTATCGTGATTATCTTTTTAGTCCAATGGTTAGCTGGTAGAAAATGCATTGAGAATTAAGCTCATCATTTATACCGTGATATTTTGTTATTGTGGTCAATAAAAATTAAATAAATAAATATTAAGGTCAAATAACTTATACCAGTCTGAAAGTATACCCTTAACTAGTAGGCTTGGCCACGCGTTGCTGTAAGTAAGGTTTACATACTCAATTTAGCCGACGAATTACCTTACACTGTTATTTATTAGAATCGTATGAAACTAATCCTTTGTAAGATATTAAACAAATAATTTGCAATCAAATAATATTGCGACTATCAATTGAGATGTAAACTATCCTATCTTTCAAGTTGGATCAAAGAGTACACGGTGTGCAAAATTTGATTAAAATCGGTTAAGTAGTTTAGGAGTCCATCGCGGACAAACACCGTGACACATAATTTATATATATTAGGATAAGATAAGATTAAAACAATTTACTTCACGGGATTGTACATTATACTTTATCACAACCATTCAACTGTCAGCCATCATGACATTTCTTACTTTAAATCCAACGGAACAATGGTGTGCTCTACTTCATTCGAAGGAAGAAGGATGCAAATCAATAACATAATATTTGTTACACTAACACTACATATACAAATAGCCTGCCTGCTTCGGTGTTCCCGGTTACTTACGATGTGGCAGTTACCAAGAGGAGAGTGAATAGACTTTTACAAAGTCAGTGCGTCCACCATTTGAGACGTTTTTGCCACTTATAAGATGGATTGACGTCAAACATCTAATAAAAAATACACAAAAAAACATATTTTTATTTGGTCCAAATAGGAGAATCGTTGAAAGTAACGTAAGCCTATAGCTATTACTTATTAGTTAGGTTAGGTTAGGTTTACTTTATTTGAAACATAGAAATTTGCTTGTAATTTAGCTATCTTTAATTAAATAATTTGCGAGATACATATATGTACGTACTAAGTTATGCCTACCAGTGCTAAGCTAACATTGAGATAATTTATGCATCAGATGGTGTTATTAAAGCTAAATTCAAAATAAAGAATGAGTGTGCAAATTCTCCAATTCGCTCTTAAAACTGACGCAGTTTTCGTCGACGGTGCGACTCTCGCCGGACGCAGCGTGACGCCGCACGAACACCATGCAATGAATTGACACAACATCTGTCACAGACCTTCACGTTATTGCTCGAAATTGACGTAAATGTACGTTTCGTTGTTTGTTACCAAAGGCCGACCCATAACCGCTCAATTACGTCGTTTTGTCAAAGTCATTGTGGTCTAGATATTCGAATATTTATAGTCGAAGAAAATGATTGAATAAATATAAAACGTTCACATTTATTTATACCATGGACTCATGGAGAACTAAAATAATATGTGAATAATTCTGTAATTATTCTAAAGAAGTTACTGTACTTCTTCAGTTTTCTTTATCAGTCGGCAACGCATCAGTGGTGACTCTCGTGTTACTGATGTTTAGGGGTGATAATAGTTAAATAAAATTGCGCGTTATTTATTAACTTTTTAAACGTCTTGTAAAAGTCTGTCTCAAGAAGTGGTCCAAGAAGTGGTCAGAGTTAACAATAAGTTTAGTACTTGTAGCTGATGCTGTTGCAAAGGGGGTTTTTGTAATTAAAATTTTGCATCATCTTCTCTAATTTTATTTTCCTTGACAAATATAAAAAGGGTCACTGCAAAAAAGAACAATTCCAAAAGAAATATAAAATAATTAATATTGTGCCAGTGGACACCGAGACGGGTTATCAGTCGATAACTGTACTGTTGTCGCACTTTGGCTGTATTGAATTGTTTTATCTACACCACTAATAGAGACCCAAATTGTGGGCCTGCAGACCAGGGTATAGTGAAAAAAGCCGGCCCCGTTTGGTTGCCTTAACGTACGCATACTAACGTCGATTTGAAGAAGACGGCATGCGCTGGATTCGGAAGACTCAGGAGCGGTCAGGCTTGCAAAAATGTCCAGCCGTGAGCGTTTACAGGTTGATGTGTGAACGGATAGACTGATATTCAAAGCAACTGCACTATTAAAAACTTTTATCAACATTAAAATAAAGTAATTCACCAAATTAACCATCGGTTTTCGAATACCGATGAATCAGCTATTTAAATTTTCTGCATCATTAATTAATTAAACAAGTCTAAGCCGGGTTTTAAAGACGATTAACATCTCCGAGTTGATAGCTGAAAAAAATATATAAATGACAGAGGAATGCAAGAACAATCGGACGTTCATTATCGTAGTTTGCAACTCACGGCATTGTCAAACAATTTTTATTCTCATCGCTTTAGTGATAAGATCGTTTAGCTCAAATTAAACTGTATCAATGACGGCTGCATACACACATTTCTGAGTGATGTCAATTGATCATTGAAATATCGTCTGGTCCATTCATTCGCGATGTTGATTAAGGTAACGGTGTTTCAAATGGTCGGCGTAATGAGTATCAGAAATTTCTAAAAGTTTCATAGTACATGATATAATTACATGACATACTTAATAGCTAAGATGATATGAAATTAAATGTATACGTTGATAAGTTTTCTATTCATGAATACAATACGATGAAAATGAACATACGAAGCTTCTATCACGATTACGTAGGCGTTTAATTGTTTTTGTATAGTGATCATATTAATCAGAAACCGTGTCAGTTTATATTTCAGTGGATAATCTATACATACAATAAAATATGTAACACAATAGTAATAATAACACTGTAACTGATCGCTGTTTGTATGTCTGTATAGTACACGTTAATCTTAAAAACGACTCATGCGATTTGGTTGCAGTTATATTATAATAATATTGTGATTATTTTTTTTTTCATTTAAATCGGTTAACAAATAAAGAGGTTATGTCATTTTATGTCAATCATTCATGACTGTTAGGCAAAACGAAGTTGGTCGGGTCACCTAGTTCACAACATAAATATATACTATGCGATTATATTTTAATGAATAATATGGTTTACAGTCGAACAACAATTTAACAACTTATATGTTATTCTAGTATAAGTTTCAGTTTAAAAGTCACTTTCTATTTTATTTACGTACTAGTGGCCGTCCGCGAATTCGTTCGCGTAAAAACCCTTTAGCATAACGTAACAATATTGTCAACATAAGAAATACGGTAACCAAGTACTGCAGAGCATTAATATGTTTGTTTAGAAGGTGTAGACGCGTAGGAGTTTTTCCCGCGTAAAATCCGATTCCGCGGGATTTCCGGGATAAAAACTATTCTATGTGTTAATCCAAGTTACCCTCTATGTGTGTGACAAATTTCATGAAGATCGGTTCGGTTGTTTTTACGTGAAGGAGTAACAAACAAACATACAAACTTTTGAATTTATAATATTAGTAGGATTGTCTTAAATTTATTACTTTAAAATAAACATCATAAAGGTGTTCAGATGAAAATGTCACTTAAATTATTCACGTAATTTGTCGTATGTGAGTGCTATAATCCCATCATATATCAATGTCCCATCAAAACAACATCGACTCGACTCGGAACTGCAGATTACGTCTGCGCATCTGTTGCTTTTTTTCTTAAAGTCGTAAATCAAGTTCCATTTTCCATCCACGTTCGACCCTATGAATGAATTGGTGAATTGTGACGTTATAGGTCGCCAGAACAGTGACACGTGGCTGTCATTTATAACGCATTTTATTGTAGTTCGGTGGATATTTGGGTGCATCTGGCGGATGTTATACAATGCACCTTTAGGCGATTACATTTTATGACACGTTATACGTAAACAGCTAGTGACGAAGCTTTTAATAGCTTGTAAGGGATGTTGTGGGTTTTAAAATCCCTGACTATGTACTATAGAGGAATACTATAAATATATCGTCCTAAAGCGTAGCAATCTGCACGATCGATATTTAATTAAACGCAATTTTAATTGTCATAATCGTGCAATGCACATTTAATATTATATTTGTGTTTGTAAATAGCACAGATAATTTCTTGCATTATGTCTATATTTATAGAAGTAGCCATGATTTTCTGAACAAAGACAAAGATGATAGAACCTCGTGTTATCACAAATCAATATCGTTTTAGTTATCAATAGAATAGAGTAGCTGAATTACAATAACGTAGAAAGAAAAAACTGTGTTGACTATTGTGCTATTGTAGGCTTAAATTACTAGATATTGATTGAAATTCGTAGCAAAAATACCGAAACTAATTTGCTCACTTGCAATTTTGTTTGGCATAAATTGCTATACTGTTTATCACGGTGACAAATACTGCGATTTTCAATGATAAATTGAAACACTGCCATCTAGCGAAGTTATTAAACATCACTAATTCGTTAGCGTCGACATTAATAAAATTAAAAGAAAAAAATATTTAAAAAAACAAGCTTTTAAATTTAAATTCTTTAAAAATAAAATACACTTATCTTTAAAACTTTTGTTATCAATTTATAACGTCATTACACAATTTATATGATACAAAAGCTTGTCGTGAGGCCTACGTGTGTAGTTAAATAAGTGTAGGTCCGCTATCTTCTGTGCTCCGCCATGTTGGATGTAGAATGACGTCATATACCTTATCATGCAATGTCATCCAAACTAAATGTGCATACATAATTTCAGGTTTATCGGTGGAAGATATTTGCTTCAAAATTAATTTGCAAGATTTCACCCGAACAAACTAAGGCAGTGATCCCTACTACTCCACTAAACAGCCTAATCAAAAGGCCGTATTGTTTTCGAATTACTCGATCAAATTCACTGTTTTCTCCGTAATGTGGGTCATTGGTTGCAATACGCCTCTATACTCGTAAATCAATTAAAGTGTCTGTTAGTCAATTCGCCTGGCTGTGCTTCGGCCCATAAGAAGATCGTAAAAGTTTGCTCGAAATAATAAAATTTAACTCTTGATTGGTTAATGGTTATTATAAGTTATTGTTATAGTAAGAACTATTGATCTTTTGCACTGTATTTTTCGATTGTCCAATACTGAAGGATTAGACACGATGCACCAGTAAAATTTATGTTTATTTTTTATGTTACAATATTTTTGTTTTAATAAAATTGATTTGCTTTGAACTGCTTTCACCATTATTTTGTACTGTAGGTATCATTTAATATTTTTTTATATATTTTTTTTATTTATTCAAGTGAATCAAGTGTATAAAAAAGAATCATTTATTAACTTATAAGACTTAATTTAACGTTAAAAAATTTTACCCGGAAATCTGCACCGTATCTAAGATACGGTCAGCATAGTTAGTTTTTCATTTTTGATTTTAAGGTTAGGTCAATTGACATTAAGCAATAAGTATAAGTAAGCAATTGCTTACATTGATTTCGATGTGTTCCCTGAAAATTGTCAGGTGCAGGAACAGTATCATCAGCACATGTATTCTTAGAACAAATGCATAAAGGTATGTGTCTTATATTCCTAGAAGATGAACTTGGACTCTTGAGCGCTTTAGTATTTAAATGTATGAATATACCGCTCAATAGCTCGTAACAGTTACATTTCTTCGCTCCAAATATCTTTATGTTTTCGTGGTTAAAATAAAATGTAATATAAAAAAGCTAGTCAAAAGACTGCATGCAAGCTTCTCCATACTTTTCCTATAAGTTAGTCCTTAATTTTGTACATCCTACATGCACACCTAATAATAACTAGAGTCAACGTTCCAAAATCGACCGTAAAATGTTTGAATAAAGGTCTATTTCACATGGGCAATATTGAATTTTTGTTTCATAAATGTACTTTTATTACATACTTTCTTCGCTACTTCATTTTGCAGACTAGCGATACTAAAACTTTATCTTAATGTAGACTTTATCTTCTCCTACGTTCACCTCCTTAAAGGATACAAATGTTTTCATTTCACATATTAGTATATGTAGATATCTAAGTAAATCTAATAGAAATAGGCACGTTATACCAGCCAAGCTTGTACCAGGCTATTAAAACAATATAAAAGCAATGAGTTAATCGCATATTCAAATCACAGTCATTCCTTGGTAGCTTTCGGTTCACCGCCTTGTAAAAACAGGATGGCTGGTGACTGTACACTGCCAAATTCGGTCAGTTCCGTCGTAAGTAGCGGTACCGCCATACAAAATGCCATAGAAAAACACCATTCTCTTGATGTGGTCACGACTTTCATCCCATTGTTTCTTTTGGCAGTAACTTCAAAGGGATATAGAATTTCTTGACACTAAACTGTTCTCTTCCGCTTTGGGCCGCTTTTATTATTTTTGCTGTTTAAAATATTCATTTGTTAACACACATACATACATACATATGTATTTATGAAACTATGTTCTAATATTTAATGATTTAGTTTTGACTGCTTAAAGGTATTTTTTTTTTGTAAAGTAAGCGATAGTTTCTTGGAACGATAAACGTTTTAAATGGGTTAATTTACTTAATGGTTTTTACTTTTAAAACTTGAAAATTCTATATGAAGAGGTTGTTTAATTTATATAAAACTGTTTTAATGTTTTGATTTACTTATTATATATGTACGTATATGACAACTCCATTATTTTTTAACACTAACTCTCATTGCTATTTACACTTGATTGAAGAGGCACATTGTTGAATACGTAAACGAACACAAAAAAACACAATATAAAACATACAAAAATTAAAACATCTCCGGATTCCAACTCACAATTGTGACCGGATAATAACATTACAATTCCAGATACCACGTTTTGCTTTCGAATAGGATTAAAATAACATTAGGATAGCATTGTTCACCAAGTTGATTAGGCTACGTATTTATCAACAAACAACACACAACAAGCAATGTCAGGAATGGCCGGCTGGAATGTAAGCTACCGCAGCAATTTCCGGAATCCACTGACACAATGATAAACAGACGCTACGGAATGAAAACCTTCAGGGAATCATCTGTTTGATCTTAGTGAAGTATATCTTTTACCGTTAAGTGACGTGAAAGTCTTATTTTATACGGTTGAGTTAGTTACGCTAATAGTGATCGTCAAATTATTGCGAAGATTAAGAAATAAAAGAGCGTCCTAAAATCTTTACGACGCCGTTATTTAGAACTTAATTTATCGCGTCAAATTTGGGATCAGATGTAAACCTCAACTATTAAGACATCAAAGACTTATCAAATTTGTGTTCGTAATCTTAAAAGGACCCTAAATTAACTAACAGATATCAACAAGCTTAATATTATGTTCCATTAGATAAACTAATAAATTAATTTGCAAAGTGTGGAATACTCACGAGAATACTAAGGATGTTGTTTATTGGAAATCACGTGGAACACAAAGCTACAAGTTAGTATAAAGTTTAACTTTTAACAACATTATTATCAAAAATAAAAAGTTGACAATATAATTTAATTTTTGATTTTCAATTATTAATGAAGCGCTTATAGCCCGGCGGTTCATGTCGTATCTTTACGATCGACAGAGTTAAGCAACTGTGGGCGTGGTCGGTACCTGGATAGATGGCCATTAGTGGCAAAAAATTCATTAAGCGTTTCAGTGCTTCAGAAGGCACATGAATTCTTCGGTCCTGGTTGTTATGGAAAATCACAGTCGTCAAGCCATGTCGACCTTCGAGCGGCTTAAAAACTTCCGTCACTTGGGTTGGCCACTAACTAGAGCAGCGTGGTGGATTATGTTCTATACCTCCTCGTTGGGCTATTAATGGTTGAAGGAAATTTTTATTAAATCTATGATATTATTATCGATTTTATTACCATTCCGTTACGCCTGGCTAGCTACCAACCTCTTATTTGAGTTAGCCGGTGAACCATTCGTCGTGTTGTGGCTGGGATCTTAAAGACAGTGCTGGTTTCTTATTTTTTGGCCGGCAACGCATTAGTCCTTTGCTGTAGCCATGACGGGCCATAATGGCAATACACCATCATGTGCCTCGTCTATTAATCTGTCGGCTAGTTACATAAAAAAATTCAAAGTAAATTTATCAGAGTACGTTTTTATTTGATCATACCGTCTTTAGTAGAACCCGAGTTCACGTTAAACGGTTGAGCAGGAAGCGGAAACTGTTGATAATCTTGTTTAACTTGACACTAAATCACTTGCGCTTGACAGCTTTTTGTAGTCAGTTCAGTTTCGATGGAGATGAACTTGATTCGGGTCAAGTTTTACTCATTAAACATATTAACAAGGTTTTCTGATTAATTCGTTAATGACTATCTACTTATAATAGGTATTTTACTTTGTAATCAAAATACTTAATAGAGACTTTCGATTGAATAATTCTATCGTCCATATAGAAATTTAAATACAACTTTGAAATATACGAAATCATTTGCCTGAATTTCAAAGAATACATAATGACCTTATTTCGAACATAATGTAGTTAATATAAAGAAATATACAAAATTAAGTTCAAACAACATCTGTTGGATATTTGTGTGTTAAGAAGAAATACTTAAGAATTATTTACTTGAAATTTGGAACCTTGACGTGTTTTTGTTACATTAACGGCCGGTTTCTGAAAGGCTAGAAAACATGATTATTCAGAAATTATTCGCTAATCAACGTTTCAGAAACTCAAATTGACTTCATAGAACTTTCACGTAAATATGCGTGTTGTATGAACGAAATTTTGACAAGCCTTTCAGAAACTGGCGGTAATACTCAGATTAATTAGTTACACAACTAGTTATTTATTGCGACTATGGTTCAACAATGCAGCTTATATAGTAATATTATCATCTTAACAATGAGTTTTATTTTATTATAATTTAATAGGAAACAGTTTCTAGCTACGCTATAAGTGTCAAAATATTCTTCAAAATTGACATAGATGTGTTTGATAACGTTCTATTCATAGCAATAAACTAGTTACACCAATCTAGCAGGTGACCTATGAAGCCCATTCAAGATGTCTATTTCGAGCCGCTAAATGTGTCACTGGAGCAGAATCCGTTTTAATTGCGTATTCGTTCTTTATTTTTATGAAGGAATTTTCATTGAAGACTGCTTACTCATGTTCTTGGTGAATGGAACCTGATTACAACGTTTCAGAGACGTAAATTAACATCGCTAGCCTAAAAACTCGTTTTATATTACAATGGCATGTGCTGAACTAAATAACTAACTAACCTACACGCAAACATACACACACATACGCGCCCAAGCACGCACACACACTTGACAATTGTGTTCAAATCTACAAACATAGTGAGTGTTAAGGAAGAGCTTGATCAGCTATCACAAACATACTATTATGTTTAATAGGTCACAATCACAGTTGAAATAGTTAAGAAACTGCTATAGACGAATAAACATCAATACTTTAAAGTAAGACATACAATTCTTTATTAGTCTTATTATTTACTTCATCCGTATCATCTTGTATAGTATTTCCAGAAAGAGAATACAAATACTTATTCATTTAGGCGATTTATATTAAAAAATCTTTTCTTAGGTCGAGAATCCTCTCTGAATTATGACATAAATATAGCTTTGTAATATTTATCAGCACTGTTCACTACAATGTTAAAAATTAAACTAAGTCAGAATTCAAAATAATAGACTGTCAACTTTATGCACGCTTTATAATAATCTTGCACGATGGATAGGTTAGGATAAGAGACACATAATTGTGATTGTAATCTTATGTAAACCTTATCGTGCAAATAAAATATTTGATTTGAAAAAACTTATAAATACCTTTTTATCCAAAGTCGTAACCCTGGACTTTGGCTACAGTGTCCAAAACAATAGTCATGTTACATACATCACGCATGTGTTCCAAAACGGCGTCGTTTTATTGCGTGAACATAACGCCACTGAAGGCCGAGTGAGATCATTTTCGCGATTAGCTTGTGAAAGTGACAGTATCAAAAACGGCAAGCGATTTAGTCCTATGAGGATATTACATTCAAATCGCTCATAAATCATAAGTATTGTTTTTGGAAATTTCAAATATATTTTGACGGTGTCATAGTTCTTTGATAGTTAGTAATTTTAGTGTATTTAATCTGAAAATGTAATAAAGTATTAGAGTTGGTTTAATAGGCGATAACGTTCCCTTGTCCTCGATATCGCCCCGGGAAAGAAGAAAAGAGAAGACTTGGGAGAAACTATATAAAATTAGAAGCCAATTAAAATCTCGCTAAGCAGAACAAGAATTTGCATGATTTTCCAAAGTTTTAAACTTAAATAAATATGTCATTGCAACTCATAAATTTATTTTAATCTTATTTCAATATTAACCGTATTATGTGCGTGTTCTGTAAAAGAAGCCGTGAGTCTATGAAATGGTTAATTATCTATATAATTCTTCTGTTCGAGGGTCACTGAACCCAACCTAAACGGTTGGACCGATAAAAAATATTTAAGGGGATACGAAAATAGTTTAGATTCACAAATCGATAGTAATTTATTTTTATGTTAGAGTAATATCTACCGAATCCGCTAGTTTATTTACAGATGTTGTTATATATTCGTCAAGGTTGTTTAATGGTATACTTTATTGTCAATAAGTATTTGTATTCTGCCAAGTCTATCGCTTAACTATACTTTGAGAGCCCTCACGTAGATCGATAACCGTGTTAACTGGAGCTACGTTTTTATTACCTGCCTTTGTAATATATTGATTTGATGATTTCAGTCCATAACAAGACATGGTTTCTATTATACTGAACGTGCAGTACCACCCGTCTGGTGACCTACTGCTCGTAGGTTCTGTATATAGATCATTACGATATAAAAAGATTATCATATTTATAAATGGATACAATTTTGGTAACTGTTTTTGTTGTCGACGATTATCCTGTCTCGGTGTGGCACAATATTTATATATTATTTTTACTTTTTTTAATAGTTATTTTTTTAGAGTGATGTTTTTTCATTTTTGTCAGAAAAATATATACAAACTGAAGACGCTCGCAGATTTTATTAAAAAACCCTATTTTACAATAGCAGCAGCTGCAGTTTTCTTATAACGCAGAAGAAACACTTTAAAAATATTGAATGTTTTATAGGGAAAAATTTCTTTCTTGACGGCGCTTTTCGCTATTAATGTTTAAATAACAATCAAAATCTGAATAAGAATTTCGAGTCCTAATACAGATCAAAATATAATAACGATATCTCGTATATAATTTCGCATCTATCACTACCTAGTTTAACATTAAAATAGTGATATTAAAAAGTTATTCATAAGTCAAAACATGTCTATTAAAATGCTGATAATCAATGCTGTAATACGATACTATTTCGTAAGTAATAGTTATTTTACTAACACGTGAGGTGGAGCAGTTGTCACGCCGCAGAATACCGTTCAACGTGAACCGTCTAATCTAATACATATTAATACATATTATAATATCCACGAAAACAGAACTCCGACTCAAATACCGGATTGTGAACGCTCGTGATGAAAACCCTAATGAATATTGAAAGCATTGTTCATTCCGCGGCGTAACATTTTTATTTAAACTTCGTCTCAATGACAAAACGGCTGCATCTGTGTCCACAATATCTCTTGAATGCTTAAAGCCTTGTTTATAGACAGTACTGTATAAATACCGAGAATGCTTCTAGTAACCGTTTTGAGCACACATAATGCCTTTAGTATTATAATGACCTATCTAAAAAACTAGTTTTGAGAGACGTCAAATGAATGTAGGTGTATTTATAAATTATGGAAACATGGAGAATATGATATAATAATAAAATAATAAGAATTTTCTAAAAAAACAGCCAATTAATGTCCTTTTTATACATACGTATATACAACAATGTTTAATTGAAAAATAATATACATAACACATCAAAGTTTATTCGACGTTTCAAAAACCTTGTCTTTTTGTTATTAAAGGTGCAATTATACACACAAAAGGTTTCATTGAAATCGGTCCATCGCTCAGGAGTTACATATACAAGCGGACACGTACGATATACATACCTATTATTATAAAGATGTTAATTAAAGAATCTGCCAAACATTTTTTTCACTGTAATCTATCCCAATATCAAATTTCATCCAGAGTCGTATACCGTTCTGGTGTGATCGAGCAATATACATCCATCCATTCGCAATTTTAATATTAAAATTTTCTTTGTAGTCGTTACCTCATGACTAAGGGTCATGATCAACCATGACAGTTTCGGCTGCCATGTTCCGCCAGTCTTGTCTGTCTTCGGAAAGGAGGGAACCGTGCACGCTGATATTGCACGTTTTAATCACCATGTCCGTCCATCGAGTAGGCGATCGTATAATATTAAGATACAATCAATTAAATACAAGAGTATTACGTAACACATTAGTAATTAATACCGGTGTACATATAACGTAGTAAATTTAGATTCGGCCATTTAAATAATTAATTACTAATCGAAGATAATACTGCATTCAGTTGATTCGCATGTCCATTTACGTTTACATAATTTATAGCTTTGTAGCGGATTCAATAAACAGTACTATATTTATCAAATGAAATTTAACTAACTCGGATATAATTAGAGATAACTAAATACATCTACAGCTCGTATTATCAACTAATACTGAACTTTCAACTTGGGAACGCAGATATTGGACTTATATTTGGTATGAGTACTGTTAAAATATCGTATATTTATCGCTTAACAAAATTAAGACATCTCAAAAATAGTACTGAAATTTGTAGGAAATACATATAACTCGTTAGGCGAGTAAACTTTTACTGTGATTGACAAAGATGAACTAGTCATTATTTATTAACCAACCAATAAGTCAGAACTCCCTTTCTTTTTTCTTCTTTCTTGTTCTCTTTTCTTCTTCTTTTTTCTTCTCTTTTTTTCTTATTTTTTTTCTTTTTCATTTTTTCTTCGTTTTTCTTGACCGGCAACGCATCAATGATGGATCATCATTAGGTGTTAATGGGAAACGTTCCGGCAACGCATCAATGACGCCTTTGGTGTACATGGGAAATGTTAACCATTTACCATCACGTGACTCCTTGTGCGTATGTCTGCTAGTTGCATAAAAAATGTATTTTACTTGTCTTTCACTTCAATGTAATCACATCTCCCGCTTCCGTTTTTGTCTAATACCTGATGCCTTTGATGCTATTGTCCAATGGTGATATTGACCATAACGCTCATGTTTGACTATTTATACAAATACGGCTTAGTAGCAACTAAAAAACAATGGCGCACCTACACATGTATTAAAAAGACGATAAAGGATTTTTATAAACGTTGTTAATTGTTTGTCTCATTGTCTGTCAGTCCCACATGGAGGCCTACGTTGACCTCATAAGGTGCGATCGAATGTTATCATAAGTTCAAACAAATATTCACGCCTTTCAAGGCCGTAACTTAAACGAAGGCTACTTACAGTAGCTATTCATGGGAAAATCAAACATGACAATAAATAAAACTTAATTGCTAAATTCGTCTATTAATCAAATCGAATATGTTCGCGAGACTATTCAAATGTATGCTGGTATGTTAATACTGATTATTTTTCACATGTTCGAATATTTCATATCTATCTTTATTTATAAAATTCTTCTGTTTGTGTGTAAGTTAGTGAACACCTCTTTAACAGTTGGACCGATTTCAATGTTTAGTTAATTCGAGAAAATATTTAATCTGATTTTAAATAGTCATATCTTTTTATTCAAAAACTGATTGGAATTAAACATTTATTGGAATGATATACCTATTGGGGGAAGGTTTACTGAAGCGAAGCAAGAACTGACTTTAATTATTTCATATTTAAACCCGTAAAAATAAGGTGAAACGAAGGCGGCTTAATGCTTTAGGGCAGTCTCTATCAGTTAACTCTAGATGTTATTTTAATGATGCGGATTTAGTTACTAAAACCGTCAACGACATTCTTCGTGTTAACCTTAAAAAAATATTGTGTTTAATTTTGTTAACTAACGGAATTCCGCCTGGAATTTAACGAAAAAGTTATATGCACCGTAAATACATACATATGCATTTAGTAAAAAGTTGTTATTTTAATATTACTAACAAACACCCCTCAATTATTTATAGCTTTCCGACAAAATTTTTCCCATGCTTAATAATATCGTAACCCCCGTATTATTAGTTGATTACTAAACTGATAGAGATAATTAATTTTATTATTTATTAGAGTCGACAGTGACGTCACATCTATCGATTCAAATCGGTGATTGGTTTGTTGCAACACGATTGCAACACTTCCTGATAGATGAAGTGTCAAAACTTCGTGACAGAGAAAGTGTGACACAACACAAATTTACATGGTGTCCCGTTGAATGCACATAGAATGAAAACTAAACAGAATTGGTAAGTATTTTTCACATAGAGATATTGACTCGTAATTTAAGGTTCACTGTAAATGGCGATTGTAATGGAATATACGCCCAATATAAATACTTTTCTCGCAGCAAATGTATTTAAATTAAACTATGTATTTATGTAGTCGTTAAACTTTGTCGTAGCTTTTTATGCATAATACTTTAATGTTAAAATTGAAAGCTAACTCTACTACGATGATGTCATTTTCTGGTAAGGATCTTCGCCGACCGTAGCTTATTTTCTATTTCACAATGAAGTGACGTCACCGAAGGTAGTAAGTCGCCATATTGCTCAGAGTAACGTTTTGGCGGGTAATTGAAATAATGAATTTTAATTTTAATTTTTAAGGCAAATACATAATACCATAATTAAAAATAATTTTTGTAAGTTCTTTGGCTACTACTAAATAAACTTAAATAGTTTATCGATTATTATAATTTATCATTCACATAACATCATCATTGCAATCGATTCCGATAAATCTACTCAAAGACACAAGAAAGCTTTGCATGAACGGAATTGACAAGTTAGTATACATTTCACTCACAGATACAATATTGATGAATTGCTTATAAATTGAATACAGATTTAATAGCTAGCTCGATAGTAATTAAATTGTATGTTGAGACACACGGAACCCTTTCCCGAGTTATATTCAATTCAATTCTGAATAAAAGTATTTATTATGCACAATTTAATATATGTTAGTTTAGGTAAAATAAAATTCAGTACTGTTTTAGTCGAACACGAAAAATATAACTGTAATTATAAGGTTTAAACTAAACACATGAAAATTGCGTTAAATGATTGAAAAATGTGTTTCATGTTGCACATAATATGTGAAAGAAACCCATATTGCCATGTCTGTTTGTTAGTTCGTCCGCGTCTTGTTTCCGATTCAGAAATCGGTTTGCGGAAATATAAAACTTTAGTGTAAAGAGTACTAACGAAAGTCAAAACTACTAAAAACAATAACCTCAGTAACATTATTCATATTTTATAAAACACAAAATATATTGTTAATAGAAAATATAGTCGTTGTATCTATTTAGTAGATACTTAACATTGTCTCAGTACACTGACAGAGAGGGAAACTGTCAACCGTCAGTCGAGTAGAAGACTCGGTACGGGTTAGACGTGCGCCCGCGCTCGTGTTGGTGTAGTGAGCCAGTGATAG
>DWJN01000673.1:0-21914 GCA_018248895.1 Carystus phorcus
CCTGAGATTAGCCCGTTCAAACAATCAAACAAACAAACAAACAAACTCTTCAGCTTTATATATTAGTATAAGATTAGCTTTCAGTGAATAGTAAACAGTCAGCTAGGGGCATCAGAACTCTTCTTTTTATTTTTCTTCTGTCTAGGCAGACAACATATTAGCGATGCTCTTAGAATTACTGATGACCACGGGCGACGGTGACCACTTATTATCCAGTTACTCGTAATCTCGGCTATCGGATGTAATAACTTCCTACACCCTCAATCGAAGATAAAACCTGAAATGTATTTAACGTGTTTTAGTTAGTTATATAAGGTAGACGATCAATTAAAGCCGTAACGGTTACCGCTTCCTTTTCGGTCGACAACATCCATTAGTGGCCGTATCAACCATCAAGCAGCTGGTTATTTAATTGTCAGCTATGTCAACAAAAAATAACGTTAACTCTCACTTACGTCACTGTGTATTCACACGTTTTATTAAGGTTACATAAAGCTCACTATCACATAATACGACGTAACCAAAACATGTTTTGACAAATAAGATATATACACATGTTCAGGGTGCTCGTCCGGTCGGTGCGTGATGGATGGGTGTTATAACACGGCTCGGTGCGCCTCCTGCCATCATCGCAAGATTCATTCCACACAATCCCTTTACATATGAATTCTTAATGAAACAAAAATTGCAAATGTCGTACGGTCTCTCAACCGACCTCATGAATACTAAAGACGCTATTCGTAGAGCGTTCCTGTTCGCAAAATCGAGTCTCTTTTCGTCGCTCGTAACGCTTATGACAACGATATGTCATGCGACTTAGAAAACTCATTACCTCACGTACCCGATTTAGTCCATACGATGCGTACAAATCATAGCATCTGATTTAAAAGAATGATACATGTCGTCAGAAAACAATTGGGGAAACGTGACCCCGGGCGCTGTCGCTGCGGAGGCGATCGCTACACGTCGCCGCCGCCCAATGCATACTAAGTAATAACACCAGTTTCAATTTTACCTCCCACACCCACTACATATTTTACCGGAAACATCCTGAAAATAAAATATTATTGTCACTTTACATATGTTAATAAGCTTTGCTACATAAAATCTTAATCTCAGTGTTAACTCTTAATCCTTACTATTATATATGTGAATGTAAATTTGTTTGTTACGCTTTCACGCCAAAACTACTCAACAGATTATTATGAAACTTTGTGCACATATTCTTAGAGGTATTAAAAATTACATCGAATACTTTTTATTTAAAAAGAAATACATTAATAAAAAATATGTAATGATCTTTGATATTTATTCAAGGGCTTCAACGTGAGCAAAGCTTTAGATGAATAGTTTGTTCATGGTACGGATATCAAACTCGGCAAATAAATTTTATGATAATAGTAAAGTATGATTTAAAATAATTTGCTCCTGCAGCCAAACTGTTTTTATCATGAGGGTAATAAAAATCCATTCCTAATTAAGTGCCATTCTACGTCACTTTATGAATCATACGAATACAAATAAATTTAAATTAAAATTAAAAATTAAATTTATAAATTACTCGTTAATATTCGTAAAAATTTAAAGTGTACATATAAACAGAAGATTGCAATTTCATCCTCATGCGCAGAAACATTTACATAAACGTATTTAGTATACACTGGATGAATAAAGAAAGCCTTATGCTCTATCCGTCTTATTTTCAAGTTCGACATTAAATTTTCCCATATGTACAAAGCGATAAAAAATTAAACTCAGCTTAAGACTCAACTATAAAATACGAAGTTAAACTATTAAGCATAAATCGAACAATTCAATTAAAGTGGCTTCAAACCGTGACGCAGGCAGTACTTAGTATTCAAACGTATGCAAATTACAGACGTGCTATGCAATAAATGCCGACACACGGATCACAATTCGACAATTGGCATTTACGTCGCAATCGCATTGTCTATAGACATTCCACGTAGTTATAGGGTGATTTTATTTTACACTGTCGCCTGGTGAGTGACTGTTACCTGTTTCAATAATAGTTAATTATTACAATCCAAACACTGCATTCAACTTATACACTACTAACACAGCAAGGGCCGCATTTATACATTCAATTTTTTTCAACAATTAATTAAGAAACAATATTATGAAAGGTTTTATATTTACAATTCTTTATTTTATTTTTGTCTATGTATATAAGCCCTACATGCTTAATAATTAACTTTTTCTGAATTTCAACGAACCATTTATGCTACAAGTTAAAGTATGATATACCATTTATCTAAATAGCAGGGGTATTTAAAAATCTATGGGGTACCGCCATTAATGAAAATGGAATCTACCTGGCAGCTAATTATTAGCTTTAAATATATTAATGCCCTTTTTATGCACATATAAATGTTCGCAAGATGGATATACTGAAAGTTTGCACCGCAGTATTTAGGCAAAGTGGCGTAGATTGTTGGTGTGTGTTCGGGCGCGATAGAGCGGATCTCCGAAATCGTTCGCCAGGAAGAGCGTCGAGCGCTCCGGCGGTCTTAAGCCGCTGTTATGTTAGCTCACTGCTACCCACTGCACTCAGCCACTCACTATCTGAAATCCGATATACTGCATCTTACCAATTGTACTTTTACCCACGATTATACATTGATTACTCTTCGCAGTCATTAAAATATTATTCATTGATTATTTATATTTGGTACCTTATATATAGTTTATTTTAATATATCATAAGAAAGTGAAAATAACGAGGATACAATGTAGGTACAGTAATCAATAAGGTAATCACCAAAAAAAGGTTGTCTTCGAAATTACATTAGCTTAATACCATCATAATAATAAATTGTAAGCAATAAATCCAAAAATCATCATCCTGTAGCTATTTGCATGTTAACTCATAGATCTTAATTTCATGCGATGAAGAATAAACGACTTAGTAATAATATACATTTTTGCCGCAAATAAAAACAAAAATGTAACTCATACTATACACATAGTAAACACTTTTAGAAACCTAATATAACGGAAATACATAAAAAATAACTACGTTGCAATGCTATATGAAAGCATTTGCTAAATGTGTACTGTAAAAAATAAGTGTAGTTGTATATAACGCTTTAATAAACACACATTTAGAGTATCTCACTTAGATGTAGAGTAGTGCAACTAAGAGTAATATAATAGCGCTACAAAGAGTAGAAAATAAGCTGATAAAAGTACATTTCAACTTGGACTTTTTAACGCCTACAAAGGGAGCTTACACAAGAACCAAGCATCTTAATATAAAACAAATATATACAAACACACTTTTATTTTTACACTGATTTATTTTTCTGAACGAAATTTTATTATGCACTGTTAGGTTTCAATCACTTATAAGTATGTGTTATGAGACTTATGGGAAATAAAAAATCTTTAAACCGACGTCATTAGTGAACTAATTTTGAAGTAACAATTGAGCTCACAATTGTGCTTGTATTGTTTCCGAGCTAGTACCTGGTCATTTACAACCGTTTTTATGACGTTGGTCACAAGTATTTTGCTACTTTACCAAACGACCACATACCTAACTCCTTTGGCTTGGTCATCATGCCCAGAACATGTATCATGATGCATGATGTACAAGAAATCAAGCCCGTGATGTAATGTAATGAGCTTGTCTTTATTTATTTGTAGAAAATTTTAATGACATTATTCACGAAAGGTCATTCATTACCTTTGCAAGTCGAGTAAAAACTTATTACGAGTTTTTATTACGAGTTCATCTTGAAATTCTTTTTCTGCTTTGTTACAGTTTCAGAGAGTCAGTGATAAGTCCCTCATATTCTTCCTCAGTAAAAATCAGAGCGTCACCTTGTATAACCGCTTACACACTTTAGGACTTGAGAATCTATACTGCTTCAAAGGG
Organism: Carystus phorcus; assembly: GCA_018248895.1. Lineage (NCBI taxonomy): Eukaryota > Metazoa > Arthropoda > Insecta > Lepidoptera > Hesperiidae > Carystus > Carystus phorcus. The sequence goes on from DWJN01000673.1 coordinate 3,902, forward strand.
CATTAAAGTAGAAGCAGGTCATTCAAACCTGGAAAAACAAACCTGCCCAACCTAATTATTCGCAATATCTTTTATCCGCCTAAGTATGTGCCTTTTCAGTTTCTTTACTTTGACAGTCAGTAAGGATCGCCAAAAAGCTATCTGCATTTCCGAAACAGTTTTATAATAAAGAACTTACTTATAGATTTAGATTTAAAAGTAAATAAACCTTGTATTACATAATTGCATAATATATTAGTTTTTCAAAATATCGTTGTTTGGTCACCTACTAAATGTTAAACTACTACTTGATTCTATAAATCGATTGAAAAATTTCCCACGAAGCGTCTCCATGTTCTAAATATTAGTGTCGTACTCTGTAGTTAGCTATTCTAGTGACTGCACATTACATACGTATTCTTTGTGTTATGCGATCCAAGCAACTACTATTACGAGTATATCATTGTTTTGTTAAATTTGTGTATGTACATCATATACTTTTATACAACTAACAACAAATTTATCTTAAGATCTACATAAACGCAAGAAGAAATAATCAAACATGATTGTTTGTTTCAATCACACCATAACGCCTGTACGGATTAAATTTACCAAAAAAACAGGTTATTCTGGAATACTGGATATACAGATCCCGTAGGAATATGATTAAATTGAAGTTTAAAATTTACAGTCAATGTAATAGAGTATAATTGCATTCTTATTATTTTAAAATTTTATCGGATAGATAGATTATTACGATGTAAAGATACCGTCTAGTATGTAAGGACCAATTGAACATCGACACGATCCTTAACACACATGACTATGAAGCCCGCATAACGATTAACTTCCTAATTTATACCTACGACATAAGATAAAAGAAATTTAGATGGAACGGGGACCGCAGAAAAGCTTTTACTTCTAGGTTTAAGGGGCACATGCTGTTATAGTTACTAACAACGTGTTCCAGTCTAGTCCTTAGGGTCCATCTGAGTCAAACTTTGAATCGGATTCCGTCCATGTGTGAAACGTACGTTTAACGCAAAATAAATCACATTTGTCGACTATTTATGTGGTTACATACATATATATTACAATGCGATTCACGTTGTTTTGAATTTTGTTAATTTAATTAGTAAACGAATCAATCGAAAAGCCTTAGATTAATCGTAAATCCTAACCATGCCTTAATTATTTAGTGGATACACTTTTTTATGTAAATAACCATAATATAAATATGATAATAGGCATTAACAACAGAGAACACCAAATAAACTGATGGAATTATCTGCAACAATAAAATAGTATAAAATTTTCTCACACATTTACAAACCAAAGTTTTGTACACAAATTTTTAAGCATCCATATATAATTTAAAATAAAATGAACAAATTGTAAAGCGACCTCGTCCTATTAGGAATAAGAATCGCATTAAGTCTTAAGACTGGTATTAAATTGACGCAAGAACGGGGTATGAAATTGAAACTTTAAAGGAGATCCTTAGAAACAACTGTATAATCAGCTTTGCGTCGATTAATATCATCGTGGCCAGCGGCTCAGTCGATATTGCGAACACAAAGAACTAAATTATTTCCTCCGTTTCTTCAATCTCTTTGTTTTAGATACTCGTACAACAACCATCTTGCTTTCATCTTTCAAAATAATTGAAAGATTTCTTCATCCTTGAAAGTACCTTACGACTTTAAAAATTTATAAAAAATTAAATAAATACTTTAAAATAAAAATTCATCAACAAACCTTTCATTGAGAGTTACTAGCTGTCTTTTGATATGGATAACGTACAATCGTACCAAACAACTACTACTATGTTTTATTTTCAGTCATCTTCATCATCAGTTATCATTTTACTACCTTCGGTTATAAAATATATACATTATTACAGAATACTAGTAATTATAAGATGGCCTAGATAGTCAGGATTTATAAATATACACCAAGGGCATTGTGCTATATTATCGATACATCCGTTCCTAAGGCAAGCCATAAACTCAAATTTACCATTCAAATAACAGTTGAAAATAGTCGAACGTTTTCGCGAAACGCTAGTCAACATTGGTACCGTGCCAAACTATGCATGCAAGGGTAATGTAATTGTTTGGTACGACGTCTAATGTCCCCGTAACAACGAAGCTTGCATCAGAAAACTACCAAAGAATTTACAAGAATATGCCCGTATCCATAATCCAGTATTGTTTGAAAGTACGCAGTAACCAATACAAGTTCTACATGAACAAACATTTGGATGGAAACAGCAAACAGAAACGGCCCACCTTATCCATAAGTCATAAAAATGAACGAGCGGACCAAAGAGTGACTAGTAAACAAACGCGCAGCGACAAACAAACCCCTGTGCCTCGGTATGGATTGCTCAGTACTCGCGTTTCATTTTACCGACTTTACCATAACGAAATACAATAATAACATCAGAAATAGTTACGGCATTTTACTATCTACGTCATCGTTATGAAAAAATATAAGAAATACTGATACAATATGCAACAGCATGGTTAAAAACCTCACATTTAATAAATAGATTTTAGAACACCTATTTTTATTTCAAGTACCTAATAGAGAAAATATTCTTAATAAAAATAACAACAAGTACTGCAAACATACAATTTATGTAAGAGCTTGTCAGTCTTTGTCGGTGCAAGCAAAGACTGACGTGGCATTTTCATTAGGTACACTGCAGTAAGTAAAAACTTGATAAAGTTTACTAAAGAATTTCTAATTAGAAAATTTACCTCTTCACGACATAGCAATATTTCAGGCCCGTGAAGGTATTTCCAATAAAGGACTTTGCCAAGTCATAATTCTCGAAAGTAACGTGTAATGAGATGAAGATATTACAACATTCTTATAAGATTGCATCCGGTAGATTTATTTTTGTAGACAAAGCGGTTGTAGTACAAGGGTTGAAGGTAAATCAACATTAATATAATGTTGTTTTAATTTTTTCGACCTACTTTAGTACATTGCAAATGTTATAAAACGTAAAAAAAATGTATTACGATTTGGATAATAAATGTCGTAACTGGATTCCTATTACTGACGTATTCGTAGAGCGGCGAAACGTTTGTGAATATCGCATAAATTTAACTTCGAATGTAAGTCGAGGGCATTAAGAAAATATAGATTACAAGTATAGAACGTAAAAATGGTCTAGCGACGCCGCGTCGGTTACGTGCCGTTAAATGTATTGGCACCTAATGTATGCACCGCGTGTTCAAAATTTATTACATTTATTTCCTTTTTCTTTATTTGAAATATGCGACGAATTTATTTTTTTTATAAATTTGCCATCTTTTTTATTTCGACATGTAATGTATGAAATAAAATGTTTTTTCTGAATGATCCATTTATTTGTTTCTTGGCTATTACCAAAAACCTGTCAAATAGGTATTGGAATATTGCTTTAAGGTTAAAGTAATATTTATCGCTGACGATTCATTACCTGCATTAAATGTGTAAAAAACGTGAAAACAATAATATAACTGTACATTGACTATCACGACAAAATCGCTTTTCCTTTTACCATTTTCCAGTTTAATTCCGACAAAACAGTTCGATGGCGCACCATCAAGGTAAGAGGATCAAAGTGGCCATTATAGTTTGCTACGTTCAATCTATAGAAATGCTTGCACTCCTTATAGTGATGTAACTTCGCCTTTTATACGCTGCTGTTCTAGTTGTTTCTTCATTGTAATCTTCTTTTACTTTCCAGATTATAATATTATTGTTTGTACTTTAAAGTATATATAAATAATATTATAAACAAATTGACATATCAATAATTTTTAAATTCTAATAAGGCATTTCGGGCTTATGCAAATTTTCTCGTAGAATCGTTAGGTTCCTATTAGGTATAGCATTTATGTTTTCAATATTAAAATACACATCATTATACCTACCAAACTTATAATATCTGAAATAGACAGTGGCGTTTTTGGTGTTAATTACTGTAACTATCTTTATAAACACAACTCGCAAATTGTTGCAGCCATTTATGAATCCAGTTATCGACATCAATACGAGCAATTTGCAAATTTACATAACATAGTCACGGCTGCGGAGCGATCACAGCTAGCTAGTACGCGTTCGAGTATGCAATCGCGTCACGGAAGCATTCGGAAAGTGGTCACGTAAAATTTTACGTTTGAGCCCGGCATCGCGGGACGGCTCTTCGGACCTAATCCAATCAGAGGCGATGGCGCTACGCCGAGTGCATCGCACACGTTGCACCATCGAGCCATGTACATTGTACATCCTACCTTTTAAACCTTCTTAATAACCCCTAGTTGATAATGTTAATTAATACCAATAAACTTTAAGAATCAGTAGCTGATTGATATTCCATACAAAACTTAAAAGTCCTCACGATATCCTTCTGGATTCAGAGTTTACATTACATTACAGAGTAGGTCCAATTATATATTTTTTTCACTAGCCAATAGAATTTTAAAAATTTTCTATTGTTGATACATCTTTCTAGCTCATATTCTAGTCTATACAATGTGTTATAAATACCGACAACAACAATAATATTCTGGTTTCGAACAAAAAGTCCGTGTAGTAGCCTCTTCCCTATTTGAGTCATACTCTGTACTTTTGAGGTTACTTTCGAGTGAATTCACCACCGGTATCCGGTGTGGTACAGTGCGACCACAGACTCTGTTGTTCTAACACATAGCTCGACGAATTAAAGATTATCATTAAAGACCCCAAAGTGCTAGACACTTCTTTTTGTTTTTCACGTTTTGTAAACGAAACGGTCACTCGATTGCAAATGCTAAGTAGATGTGTATCGGTAATAAAATAAGAAACTTCAAACATCATGAAAAATTCTTGGAATGTTATTTGTAAAGAAACTCGTAAATTAAAATCATAATTTTAATTTAATGGTCAAAATCAAAATTTAATATAATTTATTAAAAATGAAAAATATTATTCAAATACAATAAAAGTTGTCGGGATTTGTTTGTGCGTGGTTTTCCTTTGCAATGATCATAAGAATCATACATATCTTAATATAAATAAGTGAAGCCAAAGTACTTCGTATCTTTTTCTCCTCTGTCAACCAATTTTATTGTTCTTCACTTACCAACAGTTTTCGAAATCTTGCAACTAAAATTGTGTTGAGCTGAAATTCCTTATATTTACGCGCTTAATTGGGATGACAGTGCATGATCATCATATACGAGTAAGTGATTTCACTGGTGCAATGTTTAGATGGCAAACTACATATGTACTTATGTATATTTATAAAGTTCCATACGAATATCACATGAATGGAATATGGAATTCATTCATACACTGTACGTACCTAAAAATTATATTACCTGTACTATAAGTTTATTACATTTTTCTGTATATTTTAAACGCTTCTTACTATTAATTTAATTGTAATTATATCGTGCGTAAGTATTATCAATAAAAAAATAACTTCAAAGGAATGGCGATTTTGTTGAAACTCATAGTTCCATTCTACTTATGGAAAACGTTGTCACAAACGAGTGTGGCCGGAATTAGCTATTGTTAATAAATATACATTGGCATTATGGGGTCCCAACACAAATAGTTATTAACGGAATAGAAACGCCTGGAGCACGTGAAAAATATAATATATAATACATTATAAACTTACTGCTTGCACCAGCATATCATGCATTAAATACCTCGATTTAAAAGAATATAGGAGAAAAGAATAAGTTTCAACGCAAATAATTGTGCCTCACTATAGACTCTTGATTTCAATGGAGTTCCTGATATCGGAGCCTTGACAGCAATACTTAGTTACGCTGCTTACGCTATTATAACTGACCATGAGATAGTCGGGATTTTTCTGCCATTTATTTCTAGAATATTCATCGTAACGATTTCTTTATTGGAAAGCGTTTGTAATTTTAAAAACCAAGTCAAATAAATTTCATAGATATCTTTTTTATCATCACTGGAATTCATTTTTAAAAAGTTAGTATAAAAAAGTTGAAAATCACTTTGACAGATAGCGATTGCTAGTACGCGTTTGAGCATGCAATCGCGTCACGGATGCATTCAGTAAGTGGTCACGTAAAATTTTACGTTTGAGCCTGGCGTTGCGCGACGGCTCTTCGTATCTAATCCAATCATTGGGTGTGGACTGCACACGTACTTCTACTAAACGTACTTCAGTAGTATACATCCGCATGGATACTGAAATTCATTTTTATCTCCTCATCTTTTATTATAACCAAACCTAATCAATATTCAACAACATCTGCATCTATTCTTAAAATAATAGAAATCCACACGAAAATGCCCTTAATCTGTTAGTGATTAAAGCAAAGATTACGTTGTGAGCATAAGCCTTGGAGTTTAATTGGCCTTGACTGATGTAACTAATTTTGTATAGTATGTATTACCATTCATATTTTACTGAGACGCAAATGCTTTGGCTGCTTTAAATCCAGTGTAATGCGAACTAAAACAGTCTCAACGTCCACGTCGTGCAAAACGGTGGAGCCATTTCCACCGGTTGAAGAAAATTAAAAGGCTTTCAAAGAACTTATCCCTTTCAAGTGTAAGTAGTCAAAAACAAAAGTCCAAATCGTCGGTTGATTCTCGGCGAGATGCAGGCGTTCGTCATCAAAGTTTGGGAATTGTGGCCATCTGCCGCGCTCGTCGCTCTGAGATTACCACGGAAAGCTTCGTTTAATCGTTTTATTAATACGCCACAAATCGTTTAACTGCCTTGCTTCCCAACCTGATCATTTAATACTAACATTACGTTGAGTGCTGGGAATAAGGCGAAAGGAAATGTATAAATCTTCTATAGAATTAGGCAACTATAACATATTTTAATATTGCTTTTAATGATTCCATTATTTTATGTGCAGTTAACGGCGCGACTCAATTGACTTATCTATTATTTCTCTAAATACGTATTATAATAAAATGTTAATTTGCACTAAAAAGCCATATTGAATCATTCGTGTTCTAGCCAGTATCAAGCAGTGGTTATATTCATGGCCTAGTCAAGGTAAACATTTTATGATATTGAATTATAAAATAAATTCTATGCCTGTTTCTATAAGTAAACAAATCGGTACATGTTATGACGGTTATGGATACCTAATATCTATGGAATAGCATAAAGTATTGAAATATATAACCAACAATATAATAGCGACGATAAATAGTGTTTATGTTATCTATTCATCGTTGAGTTATGAATATTCATATCTCTATATTTACATATATGTATTTTTTCTCGTTTAACTAGAAGTATGTGGCAGTACAGAACGTAGTACATTGACCTAGCAAGTGTGCGGCTCGATGTAATGTGACGCTAGAGTTTCTTCAGGAAACTCCGTCGCTACCAGTTATTAAGGGCCGTAAATAATGAGCTTAAACGTTTCCTTGTCTTGCTTTATTTACTGACCCTACGTGCATGGCTTACAGCGCCATACAAATTATTCTTCACTGGACACAAAATAGTTACTCTTCATTTTTTTTAATATATTCAACGTTTAGGAAATACCTTGACATTTGTGCAGGAAGTTTTATTTCTTAGTGGTGCTAAGAAATCTAGTTATTATCTGGGTCAACCGCTAAATAACTCGTTTCGTTCCGGCTGAGGGCTTGAGAACCAATACTTCTATCGTATCAGTATATTCAAATAAAACTAATAAAACATCTCGGTATAGATACCTACTCTAATTACACCATTTTTACTAATTGACGATTAGGGTTTATATATGATTTTAAACTATTTTCCTCGCGGACACTCAACATTTTATTTATAGTGGGTACTGACGATCTCTGTATTCTTTTTATTGTTTTACCGATATTTCGACCCAGTTACATGGATCGTGGTCACGGCGAGACTGGGAGGTTTTATATGTTGCAGAATGAAGTAGGTACTCTCAAGTAGAATAAAACAAAAAGTCCAAAATTACTGAAATGGTACTTTAAGTAAAGCATTACTAGATTTTGATAAAAAAAGGCAAAAGTTACTTGTATCTAAAAGATTTTAGTGGACGACCGCGTAATGTTAGGCATGCGACTGATGAGTCGACGTCAATCGCTGTCCGTTTGATGACTTGCCAAATTGCTTCCTATGTCGTTAAGTGCAGGAAATTGTGACTCCTCGTTGACACACCTGACTCGATGTCGCGTGCCACTCTGCGCGCCTCTTTATTGCTACTTAATTTTCAGGAAATGGAATCATACCTATGTAATAGACTATAGCTACTCATCAGAGTAATTGGTTGATATAAATATCATAAAAGTCGATAGAAATATCGCAAGTGTAAGGATGTACCAGTCAAAGTGTTTACCTATAAACTTTTTGAAATTCAGCAAATAGACAGGACGATTTTATATCTATCTATTATAAAAAATAGTCCCTTAATTCGACACTTTTAGATAATCTACTATTACAATGCACAACTTGAATATATTTAGAAATCTTTGGTAAACAGTGAAATTTAATGCATAAATAGGTCATACAGAAACCAACATTAAAAGAGAAAGGAGAAATCTATCCACCACAATTAAACATTATGTATATTACTGCAGCACTTCAAATGGCTAGGAAAAGTTTATTATCTGTCGACCCACACATATCTACGTATTACTGCACATATGGCAAATTATTATATATCGTGAAAACTATAAACGGAACAATATTATTATTTTCCACAAAAAAATCGTTATTAAATCAACATTTAAAATGATTGAATATACAGTTTTAGTTTCAAGCGACATGAAAAGAGTCTATTTCCCAAACAATAGGTTTACCAGTAACTGAAGTTGAATGTAAATAAAATAGATTTTTCACGCGTGGCACACTGAACAGTGTTTGGCAGGTTTTACATTTATTTGAGTCACAATTCAGCGCTGCTATTGAACATTTACGTGAAGCATATTATACAAAGCTGTAACCTTCTAAGTATGAAGTAACATCTAAAACGGGTGCTATACAGACACCTAAACTATTAACATTAACAATTTGATTCGTAGGAGTTACACCCGATACATATTTATTTAGCCGGGCAATAAGAAATTTAATAAGATTAAAATACGGAAAATACCATATATCATCGATCCTGACAATTTTTAAAGGAAATTTAAAAAAAGTGCGTTATATTTTCGAAAATATTTTACTGACTCATCGTTTGTTGAAATGGTTATTTAAACAAAATATTTTTAAAAAGCTGAGTAAATTTTTTCGTAAGAATATTCATAGGTTTTTGAAGTAAGTCGAAAGCGGCTAATTGTATCCGTACAAGTTAAATAAACGGTTGTCAATTTTTAAAAATATCTCAACAAAGACGTTTAATAGGAATGCAACGTTTAAATTATAACGTTAGGATTAATCTGCTTTTTAACCGAATAAAAAATTGGTATCAGAACTTGAATCCTTGTTTTACTATCCCTAGCACACAACGCAGGAAAACTGGAAAAGTTTTTATTGAACTATTTTATAACCGTATCGGAGTAGCCTAGTATACAGACGGTAATCCCATGCCAGTAGACCAGGGTATTGTAAGGGACGACAAATGCCTGCCTGTTTGGTGTTACCATTAAGCTTTGCGTAAGGATTATATTATCAATATTATTTTTAAGTCATTAATATTATTATTGGTATTATATCTCTCCGGGAATCCAGTCTGGCAAGCTATCACCCTTTTGTTTGAGTCAGTCGCTAAACCATTTGTCGTGTCCCAGGTGGGAGCCCGAGAGCCAGTTACTTTTGTTCTTCTTTCTTGACCGGCAATGCCTTTGGTGTTATTGAGTCCAAGGGCGATGGTAACCATCATCATGTAACTCGCCCACTTATTTGCCGGCTAGTTATACATATAAAAAAAACTTGACCATATGATTGGATACAATCTGTAACATAATTATTATGCAATACGTAAAAGAATATGAATGATCGGTATTTGAATATCAAAATGGTCATAAAATCGGTTCTAAAAGATGGCTTATAAAATTAAAAGGTACCTCTAAATTTTTTAATGAGTACAGCCTAAATAGACTAACAAGTTCTTTATTTCCTCGATAAAACGCATTCGCAAAATCCGCGTATTGTTAACTAAAGCGTTGTGAAGTTTATGAGGGATCGATTCTTGAAATTTTTGTGTTTTGTAGTACCGAATAAATCTAGAGGCAATATCGTACCAACAGCAGCTGTGCGGTGATGGCGCCGACACTTCGCACGATGCGATTACGCCCGCCTAAACATTCATTACGAGTAATGTCCGTCATTTATCCCCCTAATCGCTGTGGTAACATCTAAAAATACTGGCAATCAAATTTCAATCGAAATCGTTTGATACTAAGTAATATGTCTATGCAGTTAGCGAAATAAATAAAGCGAATATAATAATAAATAAGAGCATATCATTATCGTCACGAAAAAAATTATGAAAAAGTTTAATCCACGCTTTCTCATTACAAATGTTTTATGATATGATAGATGATTGGATACCACAAATAAACAACACATCCTTTAATCTTGTGAAAAAAAAACATCCTTATATTCTATTGCATTAATCATTAATTAAACACACACATAACCTTATTTATACAGATAAATAATATATATACCAAGCAACTGTTTTAATTTAGCTATCTTAAAGGAAGCAATGTGTTTAAGTAGAATTCGCCGGGGCTATAAGTCGAGCAGGTGAACGGCGCTAAATGTTTCACGGTTTAATCAAGCCCCAACGATCAGGCAAGACAAATAGTTAGCTCATCTGCATCTATACGAACCCGAGCCACCGCAGGCAACAGCACATCGATATTTTAACTTAACCCCATTCTACATTCACATATCTATACGGTACAGTGAAAACTATTCTAATGATTCATAATGAGGTAATATTACATACAGGGTCAGGCAATACATATGTGAGGATTCTAAAATCAAGTCCACACAAAGGACCCGAGTAACTGCCCGAGTGCTCAATCGTACTAATGGCAACAACCGCAAGTGCAGTCTCTCGGGACGTACTAACTAAATATGTAATGGTTATTCTGAGCGCTTTCACGGTGCGAAGGTACTCACACCAAACTCCCTCTGACCAGATAAACTCCCAATTGTATTACAAAATAAACACAAGCGTCAGTAATGCCTTGATAAAGGGGAACTCATAACTTGGCTTCCAATATGCCAAAGAGGACTTAATGAACAATTTATGAGCAACTCTAAAAGAATTTCTGAAGTGCGAGTGCAGTAAAACAACTTTTGAGCCTTATTTTCTCGTTCCGAATTTGCAGTGGTTTAAAGCGAGATTTCATTTGTATGGAAGCCGGTATAATCTGGAATAATACCGCAGTAGCGGCGCAGGCCTTCAAAGACGCCACTCGTCCGCGCCGTAGTTGCCGCCTGTAATGAGTTTTTTTTAAATGCGCAACACATTCCCACACCATGCAGAGTTAGACTGAATTTATCGTGGTGAGAGTGCAATTCAAACGACCACATCATTTAAGAAAAAGGGTTCTACACAAATCAATTCCTGTATAAAATTTTATACATGAATAAAATACAAAAGCGTTTTAATGTTGCCTTTTTTCTTCAAGAAAATATAAAGTAGAGGGTGTCTTCTGAGCTAGTGTGGGGGACAAAATCCTGTTGAAGCCGTCTTGATTACTGCGACCCGAGCGCCACTCGAAGATTCAGAATTGGACGGATTATGAGGATTTTAAAGTACGATGACAATTTGAATATGAACGCGAGGAGAGTTTTTAAATTAAACGAATTCATCGCTACATGAACCGTAATTCTGAGGGTCTCGTAGCTGATTGTTGTCTTTATAAAATCCTTTTGTATGACATATCAGAGCAAAATGATTGCTTAGTATCACGCTGCGATCCTATTGCATGTTCTCTTTGTAATGAAGAATGAGAAAGGATGTTACAGCCGTGCTCGTTCGCATATTAAAGCGTAAAAATATATAGCGCAGAGTACGGGAGAATGAATGTAAAACACGACATGGTAACACAATATGTAGTTCATTTTAGAGAAAATGTGTCGTTAGTTATCAAAGAGCGCGAGGCTGTAGCCGGCGAGCGAAGGGTATGCCGACGCAGCGCGAGCGGAAGGAAGGCGTTGCTAATTACTCGCGCGCCCGAAGCACGACGGGCTCCGAACCTCCGAGGGGGACTGACACCAGTCTTCGAGGGATAACGATATGTGTAAGTACACATTTTTACCCTCCAGTATACACAGATGTAAAATACATATGTATATGTAAAATGTAAAATTGAATTACGCGCTACATTCCAACGACGAACGTAGAATTGTACGATGTATGGCGTGCAGTAATTTTATTTTACGATTCCAGGACTAAAGTATAAGAGGAATTTACATAATTAATAATCAAAATATGATTATGTATAAATGATACATGCTTTTAATATAAGAATAGAAAAGTAAAATTACATTATTATGCGTAACGATGTTTTGTTTATATTTTCTTTAATTCATTCATTAAAATTATATCTTACCTAATCAAATTATTCGAAATAAGTTTTTTAAATTAAATTTTTTAAACAATTTTTTAAATTAAAAACATAAATTGTACTGTATGTATTATGTATTAGTATTAAACATTAACTTATAGTAAATAAAAAAAATGTGTATATAATATTTTTAGAACGAAAGTTACGGATCAAAATTTAATCGCTTTAGTTCAATAGTTCTGTGAGTTAACAAGGCCGATATCGTTACGTACTTAGATACTCTAATGTTTGGTTACGCAGTTCGATTTTTGAATTGAGAATTATAATCAGAATTATATAGTTAAGCAATTATGATGGCGAACTATCGGTAGTATCGATAGTAGTTAGATATGTGTTGTAGTTGAAATTATGACTAGTTTTCATGGTCTCGATATTATTGGTAGTATATCTATAGGCAATTGATAATAAGGCAACCTGATTAGCATTTATTTTATTACTTTCTGAACCTGTTGTGATGTATGAAAAAAAAGAAAAACTAATAATTTCCGAAGCGAGCTAAATATTTATACAGATGAATTTTGTACTAGTGTACGTTTGCCGCTAGGCTTAAACGGCAACTGAAGTATTTAACTAATATACGTGTAGGTACGGTACTAAACTGCGGTGAAACTTTTCTTTAATTACTATTCATAAAAATAAATGTACACCCGCAAACATAAACTTAAGACTTCTTATTTGAAACACGAGTATTATGAGAACCTAAAACATTCACTTATATTTCGAACAGAAGTAAAAGAAATTATTTTATAAAATGTACATTAATATTATTTACAAGAATGCTGTGTCGCAACGTAATCCTGTGTCACATCTGTTGACCTCTCCCAAATAGAAGTTCAATAAGGTTTGTTGACTCATTCAATCTAAAGGTTATTTTTTCGTTCCCAAAAACAATTTAAAGATCTGGATATTAGTAGCAAATACAGTTGTAGGTATTATACTGTTGGGTGTCTGGTTGTGAGCAGTAACTTGAAGATGCCAATAAATAACAATAAAATAAATTACAATAAAAATAACGAAATAACTACTTTTATTTTCATCTGAAGACATGCTGAATATATATTTTCAAAGTAATACTTTTTTAAGTGTTTTTGTATACACAGATAATAATTGGTCCGAGTGAATGTAGGTGTATAAGGCATTCAGGGAAACAAGGAAAGCATAGTTTATTAGTATTTTCATAAACATCTATCAGAACATGATAATAATGTGTAATATAAAACTTGTAAGATATAAAATGCAGATCATTTGTAGGTTCGTTGGCAACACGTCGTTATAAAGAGCGTACAAAGACTCGCGAGACGCTTCGGGTCGAGCCATTCATAATATTGTAATAACGGCTTCCAGCAGCAGTTATTCCGTGCTTAAACGTTTTACTGCGGTCATTATCTACCGCTGAAAGGATATGCAGGCGATAAATTGTAGAGCGCCCTCTACCCGCCTACTCGCCTACCTGCCGTACTTATCGTCGAATCTATCCGCTACCGCTGCTTGTAGCGGAAATTATTTGTTAAACTGTAATTTGATATTTCTTAACTCCTAAGTAATTAATATACAGTCAGATATATCGCGTTTATTCTGTAATCACGGGGGTAATAACATAGATGTTAACACCGTAATTTTTGTGAAGAGTCGCATTACTATTAGATTTTATTGTGAAACATATATAAAGTTTAAACGCAAATAAGACACGAGTATAACACATAGTTATTTAGTTTTTACACATACACACACACCCAATGTGTCTAATGATGATGTTGTTTTATTTATGGAAGACATTGTATAAGTATTTATACCTGTAAATCTGAGTTCTCCATAATCTCCTAGAAGATGTGTTTAAATTCACCATGCCGTAATTAGCCATCTTCTGCAACTACGGTGTAAACTAGTCGTTATTAGTGGAGATTCGCCACGTCAGAAACAGATTGATCCAAATATCATTTGTTTTCAATTATGAAATATTTATATGTAAATTTATATGTAACAAAACTATGCTGTTCCCTTTCCGTACCACCAAGGAACAAAATAGTTATTTTAAGTTTAAGAAGAAATGGGATAAACATAGTGTTACCCTTTAGATACATTGACACACGATACATGAATGGATATAACATCGTAATTTATCAGGATGTTTCAAAATTGTGGAAAAATGTGCAAGTACCTAACAATCATTTATACAGTACTAAGCGAATTCAGCAGATATTATTCTGTAACATAAACATACACAAAAACAAGAACACAACACACGAAAACAATACATAAAAACACTTTTTCAGTCGAATTGAATGTCACTTTAATACACACAAAATTTCATCGATACCTCTGGTTTAGAAGTTCAGTCACATACATATATGTATATAACCAGTAGAATTATTATATGGATATAGGTACCTATACATAGATATTTTTATCCTACACACAACATTTATAGGATTAAGATACAAAAGGGGCCTTAATAGTTTCTATATCTAACATTTAATCAAATACGATCTTTATTATCATTCCTACCTATTTCGGTGTATCTAAGTGATATCTCAATGTACATATAAAGGGAACGCGCCTCTACTTTGGCAATAAAGAGACCATTTAATCGAAGCTTATCTGCCCGGAAGCATTCATTAGATGATTGCAATATTACTACTGGACTCTTTTCTGAGAACTCCACCCATTTACTTATTGAAGAAAGATATAAAATTTATTTTAGTGATCTACGAAATACAGCGGATCACGTTATTTATATATGAAACCAGTTCTGAAAAATGGCATATTGGCAAATTTTTCAACAATAGAGTACGTATTCCATATTTCTAATACACATTTATACGTTTTACAAATTAAGTGAGTAACATAGTACACTAATCCAGATGATTTAGGGTTTTCACATTTATAATAAGTTACACCGTTCGGCTATAATATTGGATATTACAATCCTATGTCGTCAGACCAGGGCGACAGAAGCAAACCCGCCCTTCGAAGCAGAGGCTTGGTGTTATAACTTCGCTTAACATTTATACTAACAATATAATTAAAGTTTAAAAACAAGTAAATAAATAGGACTTCAATCAAATTCATCAAAATTAATATCTTAAATTAAATAAACACACAAAACATAATAATTACTACAGACTTCCAAATCATAAAAAGGGAAAGGTATCTAGAAACATAAAAATAACGGATAACAACACGTGTTCGCTGTTATAAAATAACAAGATATAAGTTCTCGTGAAGAAATCGAATTACATAAACTATGGACGTGAATAACAGCAGACACGTCCGGGCAATCAACGTACACACCCGATCCTAAGCCAACACTTGTGAACAGACAAACATTTTGATAAACGATAATCTACAGTGAAACATCTCATGAAACTATCACTGGAAAATATAATATACTGTTAGTAAACTTAATGAGGAAAATGAAAGATAAATTAATTTAATTTGGAAATACGCAGGTTGCCGTAAAAGCTCATGAAATGAGATTTAATAAAAGGCACATAATAAGCTTTTGTGTTTTAACCACTGCTGTTTTATTTAAAAGTTATAGCCGAGACTCAGCTATATTACCTAGTACTTATTTATGTAACGCATAATTAAAATATAAAAACGTATTTACCCTAACATAGCTATTTTATTTAATACTTCACAATGTTTTTTGTAAAGAGCATATCAAACAAATTTATATTTAAATCCATATAAAAAATCTTATTATACTATAATTTCGGATAACGTTTTATTACTGAAGAAACAAATGACAAATAAAATTCCTGAGCACAACTTTATAAAATCCTTTTTTTTTATTGTAGTATTCTCATTAAAGCCTCGCTTTAATCATAATATCCGAGTCTCAATAATTACGACTTTAAAGAAAAATAGAAAACCTAGTAAACCATGAAATCATTAGAAGAATTAATCCAATAAGGGAGTATAGAACTTAACCACAATACCGCATCCACGTCAATACACCCTCTCCCCCCCCCACGAGGATTCCCTACGTCTTAAGTGACATAGACAATGAAAAAACAAAATACTAATGCAGTCCAAGACTGCTCTTAGGCTTTAAATTTGGCTTAAATGCTGGTGCATTTATGTGCATTTATCAAAAATATCTACACAGGCCGGTATCGCACCCACGACGCATAGCTAACAGGAAAGGAAGCCTTTACCCTCGTTCAACAAGATGGTTAGACAGCAGGAATTTTTGACTTAGATTCATTCGAAACAATATTTATGATAATATATATACAATACAGAAAAATACAGAATATGGTAAGCAGTTGAACACTAGTGCACAGCAGAACGGGGCGGGCCGCGGCGCCGGCAGGTGGTTCAAATTACCGCATTTGTTACACGTTTACACGAAACTGTATCAATATTTCATACGGATTTACACGCGCTATCGCGCCTGCATTTCGCTGTCCTAAAAATACGTAATTCGATTTTGCTACGATCTTATATACATACATACATTATATTGATATAATTGCTAATAAATTTTTCTAAAGTTACTAATATTTCTGTCTATTCGAACCTGTTTCTTATGAGATACTAAAGAGTTCCTTAGCATGTAGACTAGCACTAGACGTATGATATTTATAATCAGAAATTAATGTAAATGGTAAAGCAAATAGTTTATTGAATATTTTATACAACTTTAATAATAATAAGAGCCTAATCAGATTCTATCATCATCACAATACATCACTTTTGGGTATAAGTCCATTGTTTAACTTACCTAGTATCATTTGTTACTTGTTGTTGTTGCCACTCGAGACACATGGTTTATTAGTACGGGTGTATGAGTGTGTAAACATACATTTATTTACAAATATTATTTTAAAGTAAATACTAAATTAGCGTAAAAGTAACTTTTGACTACTGTGTGCCCTGTAGATGTTTCGGTCTTGTAATAAAATACTCAATAACATTGTAAGATCTTGGCATATGTTTAATGTTTTGCCTATGAACAAACAATATACTAATTAATAAAATATTCACTACGTTATTAAATACATTAAACCGATACTGCATCTCTGAAACCATACAATGACAAGTCATTCAGTCGTAAACGGGAACTACGAGTACTTATTTCCATAAGAAAGGCATTGCAAAAGTTTTTCAATTTTCAAGTGACGCAGGTATGATGGAGAACTTTTGATTGGGACACACCAAGCTGTGGTTCTATTCACGTATGCTGAAAGAATAAATTTCATTACCGAACACTACATACTCGCTGAAAATAACTAATAATACGATCCGTTCAACGGCCACGGTTATAAAACGTCAAGATACTTCAAGGCATCCGAAATTTTTGTTTTTAAGTCACTAAGTTTTTAAGTTAAGTTAAAGTTAAGTTAAGTTTTTAAGTAACCGAAATTTCTGTTTTCACCCCAAATGAAGAATATCTAACTTTGTTCATCTATATCTATACTTAATATATAAAGCTGAAGAGTTTGTTTGTTTGTTTGAACGGGCTAATCTCAGGAACTACTGAACCGATTTGAAAAAT
>DWJN01000674.1:0-21892 GCA_018248895.1 Carystus phorcus
TCTCTCGCTTTGATCTCACCTCTGCACGCGATTATAACTCTTGCGCCTCTGCGGGCTAAATCTCTAGCCGTCTCCAATCCAATTCCCGAATTTCCCCCGGTCACAAGTGCTACTTTCCCGTGAAGATTGGTTTTACACTTGCACATCGCTTTAACAGGTTCAATAAATATTCTACCTAACACCATGATAAGAAGGAATATTAAAAATGTATAAATGAATGTCTTCAGCAAGTAAATTGTAGCGAGATATAAAAACATGGCGACTACTCTGTTTGATCGCGACTGGCTGTTTATTGCTTTGTAAGTATACAATTCATTAACTGAATATTGAATGTAATTATCGAATCGTGAAACCAGTCACAACATGAAATGCCGAGGTATTATTGGCGGGTTGACTAGATCTACTTTGGCTTACGGAATGGCGGGTTTTAGATAGTCAAATGGTATTGTGGCTGATTTCGCGCTTTGCCGGCGACAATCTAATACGCTCTAATGTTGTATAATAATTAGCAGCTATCGTATAACATGTTCATCGTAATTAATGATTTATAGTTTTATACCACTACGTTTTTGTCATGCCAATTGATTTGCAAACAAAGAGAAGAAACATATTTTTATTTTGAATGATGTGATATGACTAGGTTAATATATCGATATAAGGTATAAAAATAGATTTTCGATTAAAAATGTTCAATGATCGTGATGATATAAACTTACATGTTTTATTATTAAACTTACATAACAAAAACCTAGTGTTAAAGTTAACGGCGAATCGATAGAGCGGTGTTTCGGTGGCACGTTATCTTGGTATCCTAATGGACGAGTCATTGCGTTTCTAGCGACGTGTCTTAAACATCGTTCGAAACTGCTTCTACCTTAAAGTGCTGTACGGAATACGCGATTACATAGGCCGTGACCTGCGCGTTAATCTCTGTGAAACGTTGGTGCTTTCAAAGCTTTATTACACAGACGCTGTGATAGGACCTAGGCTACTGGCTCGCTCCCAGAATCTTATTCAACGCGTTCAGAACGCATGTATAAGGTATTGTAAATGTCCCACCGCGAGCGCATGTTACACCGTTCATCAATAGTGCTGGTATGTTCAAAATGAAATACCGAAGATAGCGTCTTTTCGCAACAATATTGTTTTGTGTGGTGACAGAGATGTGTCCGTCGTATCTCTACAAACATGGTATAAAGACAGTAATACTACCCACAACGCAAGAGCATCACGCTATAAGCTACAGTTCCTAGTCTACTCCACTGCTGCATTCCGTGGCAGTTTTAGGTACTTAGTTTACCGCTAAGCTGTTAATTAGATGTGTGCCTTTTTAAAAGCAAAATTGCCCACACTACATAATAAGCACCGCTAGACAAATCAACCAATGACTTATGAAATTACGTTTTAATTAGTCACATAATATTATAGTTGATTTTCCGTTCTGCTAGCAACAAGTCGATACGCTGCAATGCTGTATGATAATTATCAGTTGTCTCATATCACTTACATTGTATTTAGTTATTTATACAACTGCGTTATTGTGATGCTTATTACTTTCACAATGAAGAAGGCGAAGAAACGTTAATTTATTTTGAATGCATTTCATGTAATTTTGTCGATATGTCGGTATAAAGTACAAAAACTTAAAACATTCGGCTTCATCTATACTAATAATATAAAGCTGAAGAGTTTGATAGTTTTATAGATAGATTAACGCACTGATCTCAAGAAGAACTCTAACAACGAATGGAAAAAATCTTTTTATGTTGCATAGTGCAGTTACCGAGGAAGGCTATAGACTATATAACATAACGCTACGACCAACACGAGCTGAGCATTGATGAGAAATGTTACAAAAACGGGACAAATGTTTCACGCTGACACGAAGTTCGCCGGGGCTACTAATTTAAAATGTTTAGCATCCATAATGATATATGTAAATGTCTATCTTTCTTCTCTGTTCTTGGGGAGCAACGCGTCAGTGATGCTTTTGGTGTTGCCGATGTCGAGGGGAGTGACCACTTACCGTCATATGGCTTGACTGGTAATTCTAGAGATCAACACGTTCAAACAGACAAAATCATTGGACCATAGGAAATTACACAATTTGGCCCATTTCTTCTTACGAATCGGCTTATGGACAAGCTAGAGGCTTCTAAACAGAGTCGTATCGTCATAGTTTCTAATCATTATCTGATGTGCAAACTGAGCTATTTCATTTTATGCGTGCATTGTATTGCCCAAGCTAGCCATACCACATAACATGCCCAAGCGTCGCTAGACAAATAATACTATGAGTTACGGAATGGCGGGTTTTAAATAGTCATATCGTATTCTAGCTAATTTCGCGCTTTGCCAGCGACAATCTAATACGCTCTAATGCTGTATGATAATTAGCAGCTATCGTATAACATGTTCATCGTAATTCACGACTATGTTTTTGTTTTGCCAATAGATTTGTAAACAAGGAGAAATACAAATTTTTATTTTAAATGGTGTGATGTGTCTAGGTTGAAATAACGAAACGTGGCTTATTTATAACAGATAGTATAATAATTACCATAAGTGTGTCTTCATGTATATATTTCGGTATATTTATGTATTGTATAACTCTATAAATGTAGTGCGTATGTACACTATATACCAAATTTATATGTATATAGATTATGTATGAATCTATGATAGTATTATTAATTCTTGCCACCTGCCACAACTTATAAAAAAATCGGGTTATTCCTAAGGATCCTTACCTGCATGGCAATGTATGGCGACTCTCCCCTCCTGCAAGGCGAAAGACAGCACTTTAGCCATATCAAGGAGACCGCTCAGGCTGGCCTCGCCGTAGTCAGCCCACGCGAAGTTGTAGTAGTAAACTGGTAATATTATTAAATAAATAAATATTTACACTCATACTCCGGCACTCAAAGCTCTTTCCGGCAACTCGCGTCAATCGCGATCGACAGAGTTAAGCTACTGCACAGTCAGTACCTGGATGCAGTGGCGAACTAAGTTGGGGGTGGAGGGGGCGGTATGCCCCGGGCCTCTGGTCCTAGGGAGCGTTTTTAAACCGCCCGAAGGCCTCCGACATGGCTTGACGACTGCTATATTCATAGCAACCGGGACTGACGGCTTAACATGCCCTCCGAAGCACGGTGCTCAGTAGTGGGCTATTAATTAGTTAACGCCACTGCGGCATTGTACTGTTTTGCGGTGTTTGTTTACCTTACTAGCCAACAAACGAGTAGGAGGGCCACGTTATGGTAAATGGTCGTTGTAGTATTTGTATCTATTTAGTAGATGCTCAACATTATCTCACGTACACTGACAGAGGGTAGCTGTCAACCGTCAGTCGAGTAGAGGACTCGGCACGGGTTAGACGTTCGCCCGCGATCGTGTTAGTGTAGTGAGCCAGTGATAGCGAAGTGCAGCCCTGGGTGTTTCTGGCCAATACCATTCGACACAGGACACTACAATCACTGTTCTTAACATCAGCAGCACCTAAAGGCATCTGTATGGCGTTGCAAGAAGAGAAAAGAAGGAAGTACTACCAGCTCTCAAGCTCTCGGAACACGCATAGTTTGGCAGCTGACTCAAGCAGTAGGTTTTTTTTTACCTTCACCAAGTTAATGCTTGACGTCAACCCACCTGATGTTAAGTGGTGATAATGCCTAAGATGGTGGACGCACTAACTTAGTAAAAGCCTATTCACTCCTCTTGAAGACTCCTACATCGTAAATAACCGGAAACCGGCAAGCTAATCCAATCCTTCGCGGCGCGCAACGAACGACGATAACATAACGGGACTTAAATTATTTATATAATTATCTGAGAAATAAGCAAATCAACCACTTGATGATAAATGCTCACCGTCGCCTAAAGCAACGCCAACCATAAGTGATCGTTGCCGGTCAAGAAGAAGAACAAATAAAGAAAGTATTATATATGATTTTAAACTATTTTCATCGCGGACACTCGACATTTTAATTATAGCGGGTACTCACGACGGGTGGTCACGGCGAGACCACGATCCATGTAACTGGGTCGAAATATCGGTAAAAGAATACAAAGATCGTGAGTACCCGATATAATTAAAAAGAAAGTATTATCTACGGTATTGCCGAGTTTAATAGTCGATTATGCTATATAACACTTACCTGTGCTCCTAACTGCATTGGATCCCGCGTGAGAATATCGCTGGCCTTCCTTACTGCTCCATACACCAGCTCCACGTCTCGATCCAAGATGTAGCAGCGAACATGCTCTAATATACACCGTAAGTACGATATCGTTACAGTTTGTACCTGCACAGAAGATCATTGTTAAATTAAATGGTTTTCATCTAATTATAATAAATACGTTTTTTATACTATAAATAAGTTATGAGGCAATATTTGTATTCACGCGACAACCCTATCTTGAAGCGTGGTTTCTTTTGGACATTTTTGCTGACTTTTATACGCAAAAGGTCAACACTTCCTGGGGATAAATTCTTAGGCATTATTTAAATGCATTATTAAGAAATCCCAAAGCCTATCCATAAGGACCGGATAGGTCCAAAGGAAGTTTTTTGTGGTTGAGACCGCAAAGAACTTTCCCCAGAGGCAGGGTCTTTAGAAAATGGTAACGATGCTGATACATGTTGAATGAAAACGATGGATACGTCGTAAGTTATCTGTAATCATATATAGGCATACGTATCTTGATCGGCAGACTTGTTGAATAGACGAAAAGTGCTGATAGCAGTGCACTTCTACAATTGTAAAAAGAAACTGGTATTCTAACAATCTTGCTAAATGATATTAGGGGAAACGGTAGAGAGACTGTCGAGATTCGATCGATATCGAAGAAGGCGCTTTACGAATTAAGTTTTAAATATCTATTATTTATGTAATTGCCAGCAAGCCCCACGTAATAGGCAGACAGGGGACAAATACACAATACTTTTTCAGTCAGAAAAGAAAAGATAAACTACCTACTGCTATTTCTGTATCAATCTTATTTTGTTAGTAACGGAAGATTAAGTAAATGAATTATGGATACAACGCAAATAGATCTCCATTTCAAACAACCGTCTTCATTGAAGTGCCCGTAAACTGGGAGTATATTGCGTTTCTTACGACAGAAATTCTTTGTATCATGTGCGAATAAGGTTAAGGGGGCTGTAATTTGATGACTGCGTACATCCATTGGTTATATTAGGCGTATAGCTCAATGTTATATTACATTGGCTATAAGATCTTTCTTCAACCTGAACTAAATGAAAAAGGACGAAATATTTTACCCATGGCAAGGAAGTAAGGCGCGTAATTTAGAAATTGTTTTACCGGCATGAACTGCATAACTAACTTGAGGATAAAATATAGATTGAATACCGACTGAATATTCAATCTATATTTTCTCCTCAAGTTAGTTGCCTAATAAAGTGTCAGAATTATGTTACCTACTAACGTATCCACTGACTATGGTCAGATTATTGAAAACGGCGTTAACTGCCGAGAAAGACTATGGCTTAACTAGCCTAAAATTAAAAAAATGAGACGAGGCGGAGTCGTACTCAAAACTTAGAATGTGCCCAAAAATATACAACAAAACGCAAAATGTTGTAAAAACTCATTCTTTCGTCATAAAAGATATGCTTTGTATAAGATGAGTGCTTTATGTGGCTACAATATTTTACATAAACGTTTCATTCATTTTCTTTGTTTGGTAGCGACCTCTTAGACCGCGCCATTT
The DNA here is from genome assembly GCA_018248895.1 of Carystus phorcus. NCBI lineage: Eukaryota > Metazoa > Arthropoda > Insecta > Lepidoptera > Hesperiidae > Carystus > Carystus phorcus. The sequence continues at coordinate 5,734 of DWJN01000674.1, forward strand.
TTCATCGACATGAAATGAAAATGGTGAAAATGCTTATCCTGAAGTGTTGCACATATTTTATGTTTAGAGTAATAACCCGCATTGAGTTAATTTCGAGGAACCTGCCTTAAAGTTAAAAATAATAGCACAAAATACGATTTTTTTACAACTCTACACATTCATAACTTCATTAGGATCCCACTGTCATTCGTGAAGAAGACATACTCTCATCGGCAATAGAAATCCAAACATAATTTAATTTAATTTGTGCCTCGCTAGGAATTTAACTGTAGACCCTTTGAACAGTAGTTCGGTAACCATTGCACCATACTAGTACTGGTTAACTCCTCACATTATAGAGTTTAATACAGCAGCAGAGTCGAGAAATTTCTTTAACTTTGTAGCGATAGTGACTAATCCGAGTAACGAAAGTTCTCGGCAACCTAAAGAGCTTCAAAAGACAACACTAACGACATGTAATCAACTTAGGCCCGCAAGAGGAGAAGCTTGGTATACTTTGAAAATCGCAAGCGCCTATTAATCAGTAACAGCCACCCACTACATATCATCACTCCCAACTAACCAGTTACTTAACTGTTTATCACTAATGATAAAAACTAAGAAGTATTTTAATCACCGTCTCGACTTATATGTGGAAGAAATTCTCACTATTCCACTCTTTGTTTGTTCGATATAATTTTTGTATTTTACCATCTCTTTTAAAATGTGTCTTTTGGCTATTTAATTGTTATAAATGTAAGAACGACAGCCTTACAAAATAGAGACATGATTAAGCAATTCGACAAGATTACTACTTTTACCACTACTAGATACTATTACTGCATCAACTAGTGATCATATCCACAATTGCTAAGGCCGACTATTGTAGATAGTATACATTACAATATATTTTGGCTTCTTCTGTAGTTTTTCGCCCAAAGCGGTCGCTCACCACATCATTGCAACAAGTCTTCATATACGATCTCTTTAAATTGTTCTAAAGTAAAATATTTTAGAAGGACTGCGTATATAATCTTAATATATATAAAGTACGTGTCACGGTGTTTGTCCGCGATGGACTCTTAGACTACTTAACCGACTTTAATAAAATTTTGCACACAGTTTCCAGTTTCTTTTAACTTAAAATATAGGATAGCTTACATCTCAATTTATAGTCGCAATATTATTTTATTGCAAATTATTTGTTTAATACCTTACAAAGGATTAGTTCCATATCATTCTAACAGATGGCGGTGTAAAGTTAATTGTAATTAATTGGCAAAATTGAATATGTGAATCTTAGTCAGAGCAACGCGTGGCTGGGTCTACTGGTGTAGTATAAAATATTAAATGAATCTCACTTACAGCAGCCAATAAAAAGTCAAAATTGCAGACGGTTAAATCCTTGAGTTTAGAGAAATCACCGGCGAGCAGCAAGTGGAGCCAAGATTCCTCGACGTGACGCTGCGTGAACGCTGCAGCCGTTCTACTGGCCGAGTGGAACGGTGTCGAGTCCAACAACGCGTCGTCGTCATCCACGCAACCTAACATATTGAAATCATAAAAGCCATGAACATGGATGATCATTAAACTCTACGACGACATTGTCGCTTCGTAGCGACATATTTTAACAAAAAGCTCCGTGTTTGATGATAATTAACAAAATGTCATACGGAAATAAGGCATACAGAAAAAAATTCAAATCATTTTCAGAACTCCCAATCTCCTTGAAATAATTATCAGTGATTCTAATTATAGTTAGTTTTCCAAATTATATTGGATGTCTTATTAAAAGACAAAAAATATATCATCTTTATGCAATAACCTTAAAAAAGTTATGAAATTAGTTTTCAGTGATTATGATACTTGCATTCTAAATTTGAATTTTAATTTTAAAATTGAAATTTCTACAATATTGTCACGGAAATAAGGAAACACAATTGTGAAAATGTAATGGTCTTTATTATTTCTTCTGCGAGAATGTCGTAAAATCCGTCTCCAATCCTTTTCCACATTATAAGGGAAACCTACATATAATTCTAAAATTTGGAATTCTAAAATCAAGCATTTTGTTTGGGTGTTGATGAGACGGTCAGTCAAGGTATGTATGTATGTACATCACCTAGTCACTGAGCAGTAATGTCACCTGTCGAAGTTTAAATCTAAAGCTTCACCAAGATGCCACGATAAGCCTCAGATGTTTACAAAAAAGAAAATTCAAGAAATCAGAAATATATAAGCAACATACAAATATAACTTTAACTCAAAAACTAAAACACTTTATGAATTTAAAACGATGGGTTTGAGATGGGATCTGCAAACAAATTTGGTTGCATTATAAGAAAGTCCTAAAACAGAAAAGCAAATATTTGGTGGTTTGAAACACAGCGACTTTAATAAAAACCAAAACATGCCTAGTCAGCGATAATTATTAATTTACAAAAACACTAACAAAACATATCCAACAAATATACGAGTACACCAAAGGTATTACTAAAAACAATATCCTATAAAATCAGGAGGGCTGAAATAAAAATACACAAGGATCAAAATAAATCAGTGTCAACCGACACAGACTTCTAGTTTGAGCGAATTGTCATGGGATTATCAGTAAGGACACGAACAGATTTATTGCAATTGCTATTTGGAATCCTGTGGACGACTCAATACATCGATGGATAAATGTTAATAGACGGTGAAAAACTCAAAAATGTTGCACCTACGAAATCAAAAAAAAATCTACACTAATTATTCATATTATTTTAAATTACGAACATGAACAGAACCGGCCGTAGCTGCTTATTTCCTGTATACGTTCTTCATTTATATATTTGTCTATATTTTTTATAGGTTTAACATATTTCAATAATATTTCTAAGAGTAATCAAGGATTGACTTTGGTATTTTTATAGGACTGATGACATGGAAATCTTCAAAATGATCCAAACATAAGATACCTGGTTCCTGAGCTTCGGAAGTATCAGTATCATCGGTCTCGTTCAAGAAGTGTGTGAAGTGTAACGCAGCGAGGTCGGAGTGCGCGTCTCTCAGTGCACTTTGCACGCGGACGTATCGTCGCCGTGCGCGCGCGCTCGCGGCCGCCGCCCGCCATCGCCACGTGCTTCGACCAGATACTACATTCTCCGAAATGAGATTTTCTAAAACATGTATATTGTTCTTGAGTAACATTAGATATATGGCAGCTATGGGAGCCTAAAATGTATTATCTACCCTGCCTTATGCTAGCGATCGTCGGTTCTAAAGACAACTTCAAATCTGACAAAATTGTTATACTAAATTGTTGTATACAAAATTGTTATAATATAAACTTTTATCCCCAATCTTAGTGTTAAAAAGTATTTATTTTAAGTGTTTAAGGACTTTATAAAGAACTCCTACAAATGTCATATTTCAAACCTCTTTATTAGATATTTATTAATGTATGTTACGAATAATTAATAGGTAGCAGCAGCAATAGAATTGAAAATATTTAAAAATATAAGTATAGTACAAAATGAACTTCAAGTAAAGGTGATCCCAATAATCCCTTATGCGGGTCAAACAGTTTATGCGCCCATAAAATTTTACTGCTCCCTCCTTCTAAAATATTGGACACAGCATGTTGTTGCCTAAACGTCCAATAAATTTACATCGAGTTTGTTCATACTTCATGCGAACGAAAATTCGACCTAAGAATCACATTTTATGTATAGTATGGGAAAGTAGTTAAGTTCGGAGAAATTCCTAAAACAAAACTGAACTTGTTTGTAAACTTTGGGATCAGTCATAAATAATACATGTTTACGAGATAACGTACTCATCATATATTTTGCGACGCATAATGAGGAAAAGTTAAAGTTGGCGTCCTTGAGCGTAATCACGGCTTCGCTGTTGCTCGTAGGCATTAAAAGTTCTAGCAATTCAAGTTCCGTGAGACCAAACTCCGAACAAGTTATGTAACCTGAAACACAATTGACAAACTTACACATTAGACTCTTTGCTTTGAAATTACATTGATATTGAGCAGTTGCAAATATTTACCAGCCAATTTGCTGAATGCTTTAGATCCGAACACAACTTCTAAGTTATCAAAAGCACCGTCTATGAAGTCTCCGTAGCTATTGTTATCTTGCGTCTCCTCTATCGCGTCTAGCAAGTGGTAACAATTTTGAACTTTGAATTTCTCCTTCTGTGCTGGAGTTAATTGCAATTGCTCCAAGCTTACTGCACTTGTACAAACAAGAAACACGTTTTTAGGCAATGACATCGGCAGCCAGGACAGTCCTGTCACTATATCACACTCCAAGGGGTTGACGCGATGAACATTGTCGATAAATATCAATAATATCTCATTTTCCATTTCTTCGCATCTTTTCAACAAACTTTGAAACCAATTATTTATGTACAGCGGATCAAAGCTTGCGTCTTTGGGCAAATAGCCTTCAGGAATGTTCAAAATTATTGATATTTGCTGGCACATTACCCTGAGCAATTCTAAATTGTAGGCCGATCGCGGAGTGGAAGCTGAGAATCGAATTATCCTTAAAACGGGTTTTGGAAAAAGCTCCTCGCACTTAGAGTAGAGATACGTCAACAAAGTACTTTTTCCGGACGCATCGGGCCCGTATATCAAAATTGGTGGATGTCTCGAACAGCTTTCATAATTCTCTAAGGCGTTATTCAATATACTCTTAGCTACGTCTTCGATTTGCTTAACGGTAACCTTATAGAGACGATTATGTTCTATACATATCCTAAGATGAGTAATATGCTCCAAAAATACTTCCTGTAAAAGATGATCTCATTTTATTACTAACAACAAAGATACACGAGGTGCCAAGAAATTTAAAGAAAAATTACGAATGAATAAGAATTTTAAATGATGCATGAGCGGCTCTGACTGAATTTTAAACTGATAATTAGCAAATGAAGTTTTTATCGTAATTTTTAATCTTGTGATGGTGATTATCTAGAAGCATAGTATTTGTCTGTGAAGATTTTGCTGTACCTGTACAGTCTTTTTTCTTCCCTTTCCTTGATCAGGCTCTGTGCTAAGGCTGTCGTCGACCAGCGAACTCACTACAGCTTGCACGCGTTCCCGAAATGGAGAAAGTTTTTCCTCATTATCAGATCCATCTGTTCTCGAAGAATCCGCTGATGTGGTTCTAAATAAAATAATGACACCTGTTACTGTACGCGATGCTTCTAAATAAAAGTTATGTTGAGCAATAAAGATAATAATTATAACTTCTGTAACTTACTCTAGTCGTATAATGTGACCTTCAGGTAATAAATTTTCAAATTTCTTGTGCAGTTTATTTAACCTAGAATGTGCTAGTGATACTAGTTTTGAATCGTCAGGTTCTAGATCAGATATATCTCGGTATATAGCTATCATGCCTTTTGGGTGCTTTCCGTTTGATAAAAGTTCTGAAAACACATCAAGCTTTATAACTTCATGATATTTCAAGGATTATAAGAACTAAGAAAAAAAAAAAGGAAAAAATAGACAAACAAAGGGCAACAACGGAATTTCTTACTTCTTTTATTGCTGTGAACTTACCATGAAGTAACTTGTTTGTTCGAATATCGGTTACTTAAAAGGATTTGTAAGTTTCCAATAAATTTCAACGTTAAAACAAAGAAGTTACAAACCAAATTTCATTTTTGAATAGAACTGAATATGTATAAAATCGATTCGCGCTATAATTAACAAGAATCGTTATTCAGATCTATAAAGCTCGGTAATGCTTGAGCCTCGACTTTATTACCATATTTTGAAATTGATATTGATGAGTCCCTTTTTATCTCACCGACAACGTTTTATTAAAAGCTTTTATTTTCTTATTGTTTCATCATTTGACTATACAATGTAATTAAAATACATTACATTACAATTATAACGTATACTTAATCAATCAATATATTGCAAAATAAACTAATAAAAAATATTTTTGTGCATAAAACTATACGTAGGTATTGTATATCATTAGTGTATTTAATGATCATGACATCAAATGAGTTAAGTCCTAGGTTGGACGTTTACAGCGTGAATCATAGAATGACACAAAATCTATATTAATAAATACATAACAGCATCAAGAGTATCGAAACGCGAACGATAGTAAAAAGAAAGCTATAGTACATGATCAAAAGAACTTCAAAGTGAAGTTCGATCAGTATTATATGAGTCACTTTTTTCGAAGATGTCATTAGCGTGAACAATTTAACAGCTACCCACAGCACTAAATAGCTAAGTTTATATTAGTGCACACAGATTACTTTCAAAAGGTAAGTATTGGTGATTGCCTTCAACCCATTAATAGCCCACTACTGGGCACGGGTCTCTACTCATCACAGAGGAGGTAAACAGCATTCGCGCCCCCACGCTAGTCCAGTGTGTATTAGTGGCGAGGTTAGTTGGTAACCCAAGTGTCGCAAGTTTCAATACCGTCCGAAAGCCTCCGGCATGACTTTACGACTGCTACTTATTTATTTATTTATCGTAATAATCTTAACGCTACGGAGTACAATGGGCAGACTTAATGTCTAATAGCATTTTCTCCCAGTTTACCCTGGGAACTGGTGAGAGGATGTAGCAGGTGCATAAAACACAAGATAAAACAATAACATCGACGACAATTTACGATAACAGCTGAAACTGTAGCTAAACATGCCCTCCAGAGCACGGAAACACTTAAGAATTTTTTGCCACTAGCAGACACCCATCCAGATACCGACCATGCCCGTACGATCGCTTAGGATCCACTCATGCATGGGCTATGAGCGCTTCTTGGTATTGCTGATTAATGAATGATAAATATTTAATGGTGAAAATAATATGGATCTTACCTAAAGCTAACTCACACTGGATCTCAACTGGGCTTCGTAAAAGGTCAGCGACGTTCACACCTTCTGCTAAAATATTTAGAACTAATGCGTTGAAAGCTTTCTGTATCGTTGCAAGACGATTCCTTTGTTCTTCTCTTTCAAGCAAATCACTGAACCTGAGGAAACATTTTTGTTATTTCGATTCTACAACTACTACTATGTATAATCCTGGGAAAGATAATTATATATATGTATATTTATAGATACTCTTTTTCTTGTAACAATTGCTCGCGTCTACGCTCGTATAAATTTGAGGATTGTAAGTTCTCTATTGTGTTGAAATTCGAAATATCCTGAAAACAAGTATTAGCGATATAACTTTTTGTAATTCCTAGCAGAAATTCAAAATTCCTGTTATCAGTTTTTTGATATTTTAATTCATTGTTTATATTACAAATTTTAAGTAGGTATCTAAAAAAAAATATGAAAGTGAGATTATTTTTATTTTCAGATATAAATTATCTTCAATTTTCCTATTCCAAGAGAAGTTTGAAAAATAATGATATTCTTTTTAAGCCAAATTTAATATTCCTAATAATTATAATTACGCAATGCAACTTAACTTTTGGTATACAAAACTTTTAATGAAAATCGGTGTGCAAAATTCCAGTATCCTTGTTTCAACAATTTGGTATGGGTTTTGATGGGATGAATCAATTTAATTAAGACAGAACCACGTCTAAATAACTTGATTTTGAAGGACCACTATAAACTTACAATTAAATACTAAACTTTGTTCCTCAAAACCAAATTCAAAGAGTCCTTAAAATCCGTCGCGTACAATTTTTTATCTAATTATAGCAATGTTGAACCTTCTTAAAAACTCGTGGAGATATTTGTAAAAAAATTTACCGTTGAAATCGGAGGAAAAGTGAGATTATCACGGATGATAGACATCAAATTTCATTACGTTTCAATTTCTAACACATAAATATCGGATATATACGTAAGGTAAAGGACGGGAGCAAATTGAATAATATAGGTAATCTTACCTTTCTATAGATTTCTTTGGCTCGTGCCTTTCGTCTTTGCAATAAAAGATACCTGTAGAATCCTCTCACAGGTGTATCAATATTTATGAACGTGAAGAAGACCCTCTTTTCTTTCCTATAAATTACTTATTTTACGATCCCACTGAGTAATCGTATCTCGTTTCAGGGAAATGATCCTAAATTGTCATGTTGTAAATAGAGGGTCGAAGGGAACGAACAATGAAAGTGTTCTTGAAAATGTTATAGGTAAATCGAAATCAAGAGGAAAGAAATAAGGTTCTATTAAAGCAGATATATTTTATCTCGCCGAATAATTACAGCCAGATGGGAGGAACAATATACCGCATTCTCCGCGTTGGATGACTTATTTGGGTAATTCTGAAGGTCTGTGCGTTGTATCATGAGGGCGGTAGCTATAACTTTGTTTAATTAGGTATAGAAAGAATCACAGCAGAGGCATAATCTTGTGAAACAATTTGTATATATAATAGCCACCTTACCCAGTAAACTTGTCCTATAATATATTTTATAGAGCTTTTAACGAATACAAAAAATTAATGTAGCGTCATCTGTCATTTAACGACACAAATAAATAAATAATTTCATTTTGTTTGTAATAGGAATGACGGATAAAAATTAATTGTATTTTATGTTCAAGCAAAATACTAAAACCAGGATTAAAAATAGGAGAGTGGGAATATGAGGCTGAAAATTTGGATTAAAGTTTTTGACGCTGAAGCAAAAAAAATTCAAAAATAAAATTTTGACATAAAATCAGTTTCTTTTCTCGGCAGAGACCCTACTGTTTAGAAGTACATGACAGAAGATAAAAGTAAGAGTGTAGATGGTGTAGGATAAACAAACTTTATATTGTTTGTTTGTTTGTTTGTTGACTTGTTATTATTATTATATCATAGCGACGCATAGGCGGGTTTAGCTAGTTTATTTTAAAAGTCCCATTTGCGATGTCGCTGAAGACATTGAAATCGCAGAAGGCTCAGCCGAGTTGGTAAATAAATTGTTTAAGTATCTCCTAAATAAGTGGCTTCTACTTAAGTTTATTTATCCGTAAATTCGACTCCACACGTTAACCTTAATAATATTCGGAATCGTTACTTGACGCTAGCGGGTAGGTTAAATAATAACACGATACATTTTATTGACTTCTTTACAATATCAATTCTATACATTAGTTATGTTGTCATTATAGAAATGCCTTTGACAAGGGTTTGTGAATAAAAAGCATTCCAAAATACCTCTCTAATTAATGTATGCCACGTTACATATATGAATCACAATAACTCTATAAAACTAACTATTTGTACACGTCATATGATTATTAGTCGCTAGCACGATGATTACCCATTAGTAGTTCGAACGTCAACAATGTCTTTTAGCAAGTTTATTATCTAAATATCAATTAAATGATAACGTGGGTGATTAATAAAACATACCATTTTGTATCGTCTTCGAGGTGGTAGCGATTGTCATCGTGGAGCTTGTAGCAGGCGCGGACAAGATCAGCCTGCGGTGTGTTCACTTTGACCAGCTTTTCAAACGTGTCCGCTTCGATTTTGAATGGAAGTACCGGTTGATACGACGATGCGTCTCCGCCAATGAAACACTAATAGCAAAAAAAATAATGTTACATTTATAATAGTAACAAACATTTGCTAATTTATGTAGATCTTTGTCTTGAGTTTTTTTTTAATCGACCTATGCGAGCGATACAAATTTTGATTATTACATGAAGGTGTTTATTTATTAATCCGATTGTCCATTAGATCAATTTCAGGCCTTTGAATGGCATAAGAATTCGAGAAACCCAAGTTGAATACTCTTCCAATCGTTATTGAATTAACGCGAAGGACTTTGGGGTTTATAATTTGCAAGAATACTTGCCTTTAAAAACCCGTAATCATTCATCGTACAAAAAGCAACTGGTCGGGGTAAACATTAGGACCCCTATATCATAACCCATATTTGATGTTGTATTAACACCAAATTCTAGTATCTTTTTACTACTATTTGGCAAATAGTACCAAAATATACTAAAATTTGGTGTGAATTCAACAAGAAATATTAGTTGTGGTGCAGAGAAAGCGGGAATTTCGAAACTGACGCAATTTCGTTACAGAAATGAGGCAACTTCGAAGAAAAACAAAAACCCTCTTTATTCCTTTACCTGTGGAAATTCAAAATGTCCTGAATAGTTATTCGTGATTCTACTTACAGGCGAAATTGAGTCAATAATTAAAGCTACGGGAATAAAACAACTCAAAAAGGAAAATATAAACTTTGTCATTCCTTATTCCGTAGGAATATCAAGAAGTGATAAAGCTACACTTCTAGATTACACTTATGTACCTACAAGAGTTCAGCTTTCTAGCTCCAGGAGTTTAGGCTAGCCCTATGCGAACGCACATGAGTCATTCAATCAACAATTCTGTTTTATAACCATACGGATGGCAAAGAACAATCCATTTAAGTGCCTCACAATAAAAAAAAATATGAAATACAATAAACAACTTTAATCTGCAGCGATGTAATAAAATGGCATCATTTAAAATCCATTCAATAGATAAGTTACTGGAGCTATATTTTATCTATATCGTAATAAAATGGCTTGTAGCCAAAACGCTTTAACCATTTGGCCATTCGATATATTAAAGTTAGTAATAACGATTAGAGTAAAACATTAAATAACTGTATCTACTCGAAGTCCATAAATTAAAATGTACTTTAGATTATGAGGTTATGATACTCTATTCAGATAGAAACTTTGCTCTTTAATAGTGATGAAAATACCACTCAAATGTACCAGATTACATTAAGCGTAGTTCGATATTTACAAGGAATCGCACAGAACAAATGTACATAATCATATAAATGCTACAATTTCTATTATCATGAAGGTATTTATGTCTTGAAATCAAAGATCAGAAAAGCAAATTTATATTAAAATTGGTCCTACCAAATCATAGTATAACTGATGGACCTTTAGTAAGGCCTTTAGTTCTGAGGTTTATTACGTAAAGCTACCACCCAGGAGTGACCATTTAATATTGATGAGTTAAAAAGGTATCCTTAGGTGATACAAATAATGCTTCCCAGTCTGAATAGTGCAAATATGTGATGTTTTCCCCAATATCGCCGAGATTCTGCCTTTTGACTGGGGTAACCGCTCCATTCAATCGAATCCACATTGAAAGTCCATTTGGATCCACTGATTTACCGTCAAACAATCCAATATGAGTCTGAACTAAGTGTAAGCTACTATTTTAGAGACGCGAAGTCAAGCCAAGCCGAAATCGTCAGTAAAACATCGAAATATACATAGAAATTTCCTTTTATGGTCAATGCAAGCAATAAAAAATTACGCGGAAATTCTATCTTTGAGGGCACATATAGAGGCTGAAATGATGTTTAAAGTGATCATAAATATTGGCATCTAATCTTAAATTTGATTATTTAGACTTTTTATTTAAAGACCCAGAAACACACCATCAACATTTAATTTATTTATTTTAATATTTAATTAATTTCACGTGGACAATTTATATGTTCATCTTTCTAGAGAGCAGGAAAGTATACATACATCTAAATTTTACAAAAAATTACAAAACCTATATTATACTTCAAAGCGAAGTGAGAACGGGTTATTAGTCTGATAGAAAGACTTTATAAAGAATTGTGATGTTAATGAAGACTATCGATTTCAGGTTTCAGGCCTACATTAGACCCGGCAAAAGGGACAGCTAACATCCTACAATAAGGGCACGTCTAAGTCTTATAGGTTTTCTTCTTGGTTATTAACCACCAAACTAAAAATACTTACTAGAAACTACTTGACGACCCGCGTGGCGTAATAGTCACCACGCCGGTCCGCGGTTCGAAGGGTCTTGGGTTCGATTCCCAGCGAATCCAAAATTTAAATGACGAGTTTAAATTTCTGTTCTCGGTCTGGGTGTGTGTGATTGTCTTTCTGTATTGTCCATGGTACCCACGACACAGGGTATCCTAGTGCGGGGCTACGAGTGTGTGGCGTTATTTATTTACTTACTAGAAAGTAGCCGGCCTTGGAAGTTTGATTGCAGCCACGGATCTCATCGAGATAGTACCGCAGTAAAGCGGGGTTGGTCTCGTCGCAGCCGTCCGTCCCGTAATGCATATCCACGAACTCGATCTAGAAGAAAACTTTATTGTTTTTAAGAACACCAGATAAGAACAGTTTTGAAATACATATACTTCCCATGGGAAAACTGCCAGCAATACAATCATGTGCTTTTTTTAAAGAATTAATTCTCTTTTGTGATAAATTCGGACAGAAAATAAAAACGGAAGTGTTTCTATTTTTTCGAGGAAGTGTATTTATATGACACAATAAATAGAAACTATTGAAATCTTTTGGGGAGGTTCATGAATGTGTTATATAAAAATAATTTAATTTATTTACGTGGTTAAACTCAGTGAGTTTAATGTTTATAAGGAGTGCTTATATAAATAAATATATGAAATATAATTTACCATTGTAACGTTATCTACTTACTTTTTTTTAATTTACCTATCGCACCTATATCCTAAATGATTTTATTTCTGCAAATTCGGTTGGATGGACAATAACAAATATCTACTAACAATAACTCACAGTAGATTATATTAAAATCTGATATGTAATATTAAGTTCGTGTCACTGTAATGTAAGACAAAAACATTTACAAGTTAGCTATTCATAATACGTTTAGATTATAAATAAAATTTCTAGCACGTTTTAGGCCCATAATAATTTCGTTTGGAAACGAAACGACTGCTCGCGTTTGATTTTTGCATACATAAGATGAAGAAGTTTTACATTTATAGTAATTTAGTAATCATGTGAGAGTTTCCTCCACCGATGTGCACTGGAGCAGCGTGATGGAGTATGCTCTAGACTTCCTCAGTGATGAGGAGAGATCCGTGCTCTGTAGTGGCAATATAAGCAATGTGGCAATATAATATAAACAATAATCATAAGGTAAATGAAATTATAAAAAGAGTAACAATAGTTAACTACAACAATATTACTAAAACATAGTACTTTATTTGGCCGTTTTCTCCGAACGTAAGTCTAACTTTCAAACCGCCAAGTCTTAAAGTAAGTAATAATAAAATTCCCTCTTAGTAGTTAGGAATGACGAGCTACAATCTTTTGACAGTCAATCAGCTTAAGACAAATCAAAAGCCTTTGTTACGCTGAGACACAAAGCAAAGAGATTGAACGGGAAATCTCTTTTTATTGATTCCGTAAAGAATCAACAAAAGACATTTTAAAGCCAGGGATATTTCCGCAAGAATATTTAGTTCATTATTAGGTTTCTACGCTTGACTTTGGGTTCAACAACTATTCAAATCTTTTCAAACATTTTGGAGGAAATACGGAATTTTTGTTTTTCACAATGACCCCGCAAGACACGAGTAAAATTTACAGACAGACAGATGGATTTGATTGTACCTCAATGTATCGATCATCGTACGTGGCCTGCAGTTCGGGTCCGACCAGTTCGAGAATTTGGCGCCTTTCTTCGCGAAAATCTGAAACAAAATACAGTATATTAGTCAAAGTTTTAAAGGCTTAAGTAATCTTGGATATCGACAATCAGAATTACCCAGAGGAATCTCCTCCAGCTTATCAGCCTTCGAGCATTTGTGAAATTTCTATACTCGAGTTGGCCAATAGTGCATTATTAAACTAATAAATTGCTAGCCTACAATCGACAAGGTACTATATTTCAATTGTTTTCTTATATTTTAAACAACCTCCCTGTCGTTAAAATAACATTCCTAGAAAAACGCAGGTGAATATTCCGGACAAAACATAACGTTGTGACCTGTTATTCCAAACTGTATCATTGCGTTACCAAAATAGCTACACAAGATACTGGATTGAGCAGAAACAGCGCTGAGGCGATAAATCTCACCATTGTAAACAGATGCAACGAAGATTTTAACGGCGCGTGGCCCCGGCCATTTGTCGCAGTCCTGAGTGTGGCCTTGCAGCGCTTGAAGCACTAGAGGCTCCGGAGCGCTCATGGCGCCCCCTCGTTACCTCACCCTGCACTAACTCGGCGCCACGACATTCTGCGAACAACAATAAGTAGTATATAAAATTATGTTAGTTATATAACATAGTGTGTTATATCATGAATGCCGTTAGTAAAATTCTATAAGACTATACACTTACTTTACCGAACCATTTATACACTTATAACCCATTTTATTTTTTCTACTAAACTTGTACGTTCAATAACTAGTTTTCTAATCGTAAGGTTACCCTTAAATATGCAACCGCAACTAAAACACATTTTATATGTCTTGTTTAACTTTGTTTTTCCTCTTAAGTGAATTAATTTATTCATAAAACAGCTGTACTAGGCACGAGTTGTTACGCTGTAACTCATTAACCTTATATCCGATCGATCAGCAAAAAATCAACATTTCCAACTGTAACTTATCAACCATGAGTACGACCGTAATAATTTTGATACCAACACCTTTTTCAGAGAATTCTGAACAAAGTTGTTAAAGATATCAGTGCTCTATATCCTACCATAAATAACAAGTAAACTAACAAACAAACATTGAGTTTTAAGCATATAGATCAGCTTAAAAATCGTTAAAGTAGTTTTTGAAATTACCACGTTAATATATACAGACTAATAGGTAGGTATTATACAAATAGTCCGCTCTCGCTGGCTTTGTTAACAACGATATATTACGAACATGATTAACCTTTTAGGATACGGTTTTCGGAGTTTATTGAACAAGATTATTCTGTATTGAAGTATTAATTAGCTTATTCATTGTAGTATCCTGTGTCGTATGGTATTCGCCAGAGGAACACCTAGAGCTGCACTTCACTATCACTGTCTCGACTACACCAACACGAGCGCGGGCGCACGTCTAAACCGTACCGAGTCCTCTACTCGACTGACGGTTGACGGTTACCGCCTCTGTCAGTATACGTGAGACAATGTTAAGTATATTCTAAATAGGTACAAACACTACAGTATCCATTATCGAATAGGTATAAAGGTAATCTTAGAAGACTATTTAATTTACATAAGAAAAACGCTATTAGCCTACATTGCACTGTACAATAGAACACTAGTACCAACACATTGTATGGAAGTCACCACATCGCTTGTTTTTCTGAAATTATAGCGAGTTTCGAATGGAAGCGTAAATAAACACACATCGACGTTATAACACTAGTTGTAACTCCGATGTACTTTTAATATTTTATAGAATGGAATTCGAAATAAACGTAATAAATTTAAGTCGTGCTGCTTTAGTTACTTCATTAATTCTCTAAAAGCGATTGTCTTAGCCCATTAATGTTGAAAACAGCTACTTTATCTTTATTGTATCCGTCCATCAGCCTTTTAAGGTTAGTTGTTATAGAAGCCTGTCTCCCTAATTGACTCTGTATCGACCAATATTTAGTTTCTATCGCCAGTAATTTTTTACTGACCTCATACGATAAAACTTTACTGGAGAAATTCCTGTATTAAATTGTTAGTAAGGCGTGACCTGTATTTTTATTCCTTTCATTTGATATTGTAAATAATTTTGTAATATTCAAAAGATTTTATTAAGAGTTAGTTTTTACGAACACTTCGAAGTTTAAACTACGCAATAGTTTCAAAAACGCTCTACAATGACACACACAATTACGAGTACAGTCAGCACTTGGATGCTACTACTCATCTATCAAACTCATATCCAAGCATTCTTTTCTATCTACACATAATAAAGCTGTAACTGATCGCTGTCTGAACATAGCAAATATGTTTAGAAATTCATAATGGAGGACCTTTATATAACTACGCAAGAGAACCTAAAACAATGTTTTTTTATCATTTTGTGTCTTTGATTAAGGTTATAGTGTATGGACTTAAGACATTGACATTTAGTGTTTTTTTTAGTAAATCGGTTAACAAATAATGAAGTTAATTATTCAATAATTCTATAATTAATAACAAATAATAAGTCAATTATTCATTGACTGTTAGGCGAAATGAAATTGTCCGGATGTCTTTAAAATATTCCGCTAATTTTTAATAGCCTTTTGACATATTGAGTCTTGGACCTCCTCAAGTCTTCAGCCTGATATGGCTTGACGAATGTTATTTACGATAACCGGGACCGACGGCTTAACGTGCCCTCCGAAGCACGAAAACGCTCAAGAATTTTTTGCCACTAACGGTCACCCATCCAGGTACCGACCGCGCCCGCAGTTTCTTAACTCTGTCGATTGC
>DWJN01000675.1:0-21884 GCA_018248895.1 Carystus phorcus
CCCATGGACATTAGCAACACCAGGGGTGTCACCAACGCGTTGCCGGCCAAGAAGGAAGAAGGAGGGGAAAACAGAAATAATTACAAATTACCTTACTCAAATATGCCCACATATTTATACTTTAGTGTGGTTCCAGTGTGGTGTGGCTTTGCTGCGTGAAATAACAATATACATACGTTTTACTTACGTCATGTAACATAATTTAGTTTAATCCCAAAAGACATCCAACCGTGGGTGGTCACTTTTACCGCATTCTTTAGAAAATTATAATACGTATTGCTTAAAAATACAATCCGCATTTCACAGCGATTTCAACACCGGTAACGAAAAGCGAGAAATTAATTTTAAATTTCCTATTTACTGTTCATTCATATTCTACATCATCTTCATATATGTATATAATTCTTTTGTCACTGAATTCTTATGAAACTGTTGGACCAATTTTTATGTGTTTATGTGGATTATAGAGTAGTTTCGATTCAGAATCCGATTCGATTCCTTTTAAGGACTGCGAGTAAACTTTATATCAAATAGTTTATAAGGCATAGGTTTCCCTAAGAGAAGTGAGATCGTTAATTAATCTAATATACATTCTAATATTTATATCGCTGTCACACGTATGTATTACAATATGTCACCAACAATGTAGAATACGAAATTTTTCTTTCTTAATCTCATTGATTCTTACTGTCTTTCTTTTAAACCTTTATAACTTATTATAACCCTTTATATCTTACCACTCATTCCCTTAATTACGAAACAAGTAGCACAGCATGCAACGTATTAAATAAATATATTCAAGAATTCCGCCGAATTTAAATTTACTTAAAAGCGGCCATTAGCGACTGTATTGAATTGAAATTAACCGCAAATAACTTTTTATAAGCACTACCTTTGAAATGAACGTGCACGTATATGGAAATGTAGCTTAATAAAAGTCATGGAGAATTAGCCCTTGATCGTAAATTGCTTCGACAGCTCGGACCCTTAGTATCGAAATATTAAATCAAATGAGCTAATTGGCTCATGATTGTAAGACGAAACGTCGTCCCTTTGCAGACATAAATTGAGAGTAAGAGATGATAGTAATTATATATTTAACCATATTTAGGATTAAAAGATCGTCTTTAAATTTTATCTCGCCGTGACCATTTATTCATTTCTTTATTTTATTTAAATTTAGGTCACCTCGTATAGAAAAAACAAAGGGCAAACTTAATGCCTAATGGCATTGTCCACCAGTCAACCCTTGGTGATATGGAAATAGCTGATGGTAGGTGTTATAACTTAAAAAAAATATATAAACACTTGCAAATAAATTTGTCACATTTTTTGTTCTATTTTATTTTGGACTGTGCAGAGAGCAGCGTCGAGCAGCTCTCCTGTTTTTAATTACATTGTAAATTGAACGAAATATATTATAGAACTGCGTAAATTAAAGAATAGAATAGACGATACCACAGAAAAAACGTCCATGGGTATTGTTAAATATTAATAGCTTGGAGTCGAACTCAAAACCCTACGATTGACAGTTCGCTGTGTTAATTAATATGCCACATAGGCCGGCAAAAACAAGATCTTGAATAGCCAAAACAAGATGTATCTAACTTTGAGCATTGAAAATGTAAAACACGTATTTTACAAGAATCATTTTAAGAGCCGTAACGGAAATTCATCAATAATTCCATTGTTGGAACGGATTGTTTTTATCTGTCGCATCTCGCGGGCATTTGCGAAAATTCCTAAACGTGGCGGTCTTTCTACGAAGTTTTTATCGAAACAAACGTGACAAGACTTCGATGCTAAGCTCCGAAATTTTAATAATATCATTTCAATTCAAACCAGATTAACGTTTCATGAGATCATTATCAGATATAACTGGCATTATAATTTTATTAATGTCGTTGTGAGTATTCCTTTTTGTTAAAAATATACATAGTAAGGTTAAATAATATGACGTTAGATATATGTCATCGCAAACATACCATCTCAATCCATACACACTTAAATGTGGTTATTATAACAACAAACAAGACAAATTATATATCAATTCAAAGTGCTTAAAAATGTATATTGTTTTAAATATTTTTCTTTACAAATATTTGAATTCTTCAAACTACTTTACGGCTTTTGCAATAACAAAAATTCTTATATAATATAATATATAACTTGAATTTATCAATGTAAAAAATAAAAACGAATTACTAATTTTTAAACATTATGTAGGTATGTTTTTATACATAAGCACACTATGCATATGAATACATTATTGTAAACATAATTCACGTTAAAACAAAGATGTTTAAATAATGGCCTCGCATAACTATTCAAGTAATCTGATATCCATTCAAGACATATAGCGGTGGTTAGCGGGCAGATGAGTCCATTTATATCGGTGTAGACGCGACGCGATGTGTCGAATGCTCTATAATAGTAATACAAATAATATTTGTTCAGAGTATGTCTGTGCGTTCTAAAACTGTTGTTTTTACGCAAAAAGAGAATTAAAATATGTATATATGACAGTTTGAAAATTTCAGGAATACGTTTGATATTACAAATTTCGAAAGGTTTGTCACACTCCCGATATTCTTTAAGTTTCTACTCGTAAACATTCCTTAACTGTACTTACGACTATATCTAAGACTATACGATTATACACACTACAACAAAAAAAATATATAGTGGCATTGTGCAACTCAAAATAATGTTTCAGATGCTTATACGATGCTTATACGAGGGCTTATACGATTTCAATGCAGTTTTCAGAATTATATTATGACAGGCTGACCCAGCAAACGTTGTTTTGCGATATAAATTATTATTTTAGAACTATTTTATAACCATAAA
Organism: Carystus phorcus; assembly: GCA_018248895.1. Taxonomy (NCBI): domain Eukaryota; kingdom Metazoa; phylum Arthropoda; class Insecta; order Lepidoptera; family Hesperiidae; genus Carystus; species Carystus phorcus. Next base: position 2,851 of record DWJN01000675.1, read on the forward strand.
AATGGTTAAATTAATTGACTGTTAGGCGAAACAAAGTTGTCCGTGTCACCTAGTTCTTAAATAAAAATAGTATCAGGTTTTTTCGTTCATTTTTTTTCGTTCCATAATTTAATCACTTATATAACGTCCAGTAAGTACAATATAACAATAAATTTTTATGTATGTTAAACAAAAACGCGGGCGACATGCTAGTACCGCGCTAGTACTCTATACATTCATGTTTAACCTTCGAGACCATGATTATATTACAGTTTTGTCAAGGCGTGCGAAATTGTATTTGCTTGTAAGTTTTGTTAAGCTGTAACAATATCAAACACATTTCACCCTCGCAATTTATACGTGTGATATTACGAAATGTAATATCGTGTTTCTGTGTGAGGCACGCTGAGAAATGTGAACATTTACTACACATTTCAAACTAGTAACTGCCTTGCTTTGCTTTGATAAAAGTATGCGTTAGTATACACCCCGAAAAAATATTTACATGAATTTTATGTATAAATGAATTCAAATGAAATGAAAAGTAAATGTAAAATCCAGCTTAATATAAGACATTAATAAAAATCGCGTTCAATTATAGTAACCGTTTTGTTAGAATATCAGGATTTTTAGTCGAAAATAAAATTTCTAGCGGGAGATAAACTTAGCTCCGATTTCTGTAGCTTCAACTAGGTACATATGTAAAAAAAATACCTTCAAATAAATCTTTAGCTAAATTTAAAAAGTAATCCATACTTCTGTGATTCACAATTTCTTTGTAGAGTAACTTGTTTTTCTTAAAAATGTTGAGGTAATTGAAATCAATAATTACTAAGAATCATCTTTACCTAGACTTATTACTAGTAGTATTTGGGTCTCTCTACTCAGCAAATTAGTAGTGGCCGTTCTGTTTTCGATGTATAAATGTGGAAAGATATCGAAATACCCTTTCGCCAAAACATTATTTAGCAATGTTGACCAAGTTTCTGATGATAATGGACCAACGCAAAATTCGTAGGAATCTATAAAACCACATCATCTTTAGATTGTTCCCGAGTAACGGAGACCGCTTACTGTCTCTCGGGTTCGCTTCCATTGTTTGAAACACGTAGAACATTTCACAGAAGTAAAATTCCTACTTTTATACATAGTTGAATTAAATGAATTATAATTAATTAGTCGTAATAATGGAGCGCTCATAGCCCGGCGGCTCGCGTCGATCCTAAGCGATCGACAGAGCTAAGCAACTGCGGGCACGGTCGGTACCTGGATGGGTGACCGCTAGTGGCAAAAAAAATCTTGAGCGTTCCGTGCTTCGGAGCAGTCGTCAAGCCATGTTGGAAGCCTTCGGGCGGTTTGAAAACTTCCGACACTTGGGTTGGCCACTAACCCTATACGCATTGGAGCAGCGTGGTGAAGTATGCTCTAGACCTCCGCAGTGTTGAGGAGAGACCCGTGCTCAGTAGTGGGCCATTTATGGGTTGTAGGCCTAATTAATTAGTCAACTTAAGTTTGTATTTCACTCTTATCGTATCTTATGAGCAGCTTCATCGTCACACTACACAATTTGTACTCACGTCCAAGTAACAAAATCTCCAACCTAAATAAATGAAATACATTATATAATAATATACCTAATCAAAGACAAAACTCGAAGCTAATTGATGATGATGAAAATGAAATAAGATTGTTTGAAAATAAATGTAATGATAATTGAAAATAAATAAATGTAAAAACACGTTACGCTGAAAATAATTATAAATCCAAATTCAATAATTATTATACAAAATACTTACTTGCTGTGAAATCAGATATAAATTTTGTGAGATTAAAAAACATATTATCTATTTTCTACTACTATAAATATTAAATAATTCGACTTCGCAAAGACTTCTCACTCTATATTTTGAAATGTCATTAATGAGCTACTGTAACTCGGGGACTTTAAAAGATAGCATTAAAAATATTCTAAAACGTCATTAATGAGCCACTGGACCCCAGGGACACTAAGAAATCAACATCAATAATATTCTAAACTGTCATTAATGAGCAAAGTAAGCAATTCTTTTCAGTGCGCAACATCAAGAGGACACTTACTTGCACTTTTAATTATTTCCCGATTAACTCCGCGAAGTAGCGTCTGCGAAACAGCAATATAAAGAGAACTTTTCTGCTGACGGTCCGTGTAATAAACGCGCCGTGGCCTGTAAAAAACGATTAGCTTGTCGGTTCCACCCGAGAATTAATATTTGTATAGAGACGCAGCCGACGTGCTATGTGTGTGTCTACGGATATGTTCACAAAAACTACACCCAGATTGAAATACGAATTAAAATTTCAAGATATATTAGGAAGAAAAATACGTGACGTGTTTTATTAACAACCCCACACTTCTTTTCAAAAGTAAGTGACGTATTTTTTTTAATAACTCTACACAGTAATAGCTCCACACTTCACAGTTCTTTTGAAAAGTAATATAAAATTAATTTCCAATGTTTCTAATATTTAAAAATCTAAATTACAAATAAATAGACTACAGTAATTTATAATCTCGTTAACCTCTTTGAGTGCTGTAAATATTTTTTGTGTGTCTGTATTATGATTTGTAATTGTATCTACTTTAGACAAAATTATATACATTTAACTTTAACTGGTCTAAATTATAACTATTTTATTTCGTTACGTTTCCTCAAACATTCTTTTAATCTCACCAAATAATAAGGCGCGGCCATAACACAACATGAACACGCCCTATCTCGCTGTAAAAACTGTCAATTTTTTGCCCCGCACAAAGAGATGCACAATAAAAATGCCACAGTGTTCTTACAAACGAGAATTTATATCCGCCGTATGCAAATGAGTGAATCGCAACAACGCATTTCGCCGTAACAAGGACTCGTGTGCTGTAAGGCCGCTACAGCCGGTAACATGTTACGCATGGTCTAAAAGTTCAATGATATTTAAACAAAACACCGGTGCAATGACATAGATGAAACGGGTTCTTTCTAGAACTTTCTGTTGATTTTATTAAAATATTTTCCGTATTTTGAATTTGATATTCTTCATTTCGTTGTTTAAATTGTTGATTTTGGTTTTAAACAGAGATTCTTAGACTGAAGAAAACCGGCGAGTACATTTAATTAACGCAATCTAAAAATTCAACTTTGCATTTAGTATATTTACTCTTTTATAAATTGTATTCAAACATGACCTCAGAAAAAATTAAAAACTAAAATAATGAGCATTGAATTCAAATAAGATTATATGTAGAGATGTGATTTAAATTCCAGAAGATATAATAAAGTTTATCTAATTATAATTAGATACCAATTACAAAATCGTTGTGGTTTAAGAACAATTTAAACAGTGTTACATAGCTTAAATAAGCGTAGTATTAAAGTAAAGTGTATCTTCAGCTTACGGATACAATTAAGTTATAAAGTGAAGATAAATGATGGATTCACACGCTCAGTCAGTAATTACTCGACTAACTACTCAATCAACCAGTCTAGCGCGAGAATGTTATGAGAACCATTTCATTTTACGGATACGTACAAAGAGATTTATTTACAAAAATAAAAGGATTAAAACATGAATTAGAAAACAATATAGACTAACGAGTGTTTTTCCCAATTATCAACAACAAGTATTAATTAATGAATACTTTTGTAGAAATGCGGTGATTTTAAATATTTTAAAGTTATTTTTTTACATTCGTTAATTGCAGATCTTAGGCAATACATTTTTCTGTGCTCATAATACGAAACAGTACAAGATACTGAAATTGAAAAAAAGGTCAATAAACAAACAATATGGAATAACGAATAGTGTTTTTAAAAACAGAGGAGTAAGAGGATTTTATCTGATTTTCAGCCTGCTTATTTTTAACAACAAATGAAGTTTTTACAGTTTACATTTCCAATACTTTGATATTAATTAAAACCCGTGAAATAACCTTCATTTTATGAGTCAGTGCGTTAAAGTATGCAATCGATGTTCGCAGAAAAGCCTATTGCTATTCCAAGAACTGATGCACATCGATGACAAGAATTACTTGATTTAAAGCTATTTAGTATCCGCACCCGCACAGATGATTCATAGATTTTTTTATCCCAACAGATTATAAGTTACAATACTGTTGTCGTTTTTCTCTTGTTAACTGAGAACCAAGCCAAATCCAAACAAAACATTCTCGGGCAAATAATATGGTAACAGTTACATAGAATTGATACCTACTGGAGTAGAGGTTTTTGTGTTGCAAAAATCCTTCTAGACATGTTTTTACGGAGTCAGTGTTCAGTCTGCAAATCCAAATAAAAACTATGCATTTAAAATTATATTCAAAGTAACTGTATTTTGTTTTTTATACATAAAAGAATATATTATCCTCATGTTTATGATTCTTATATCTATCTATCTATCAGCCTATTGAAGTCCACTGCTCAACATAGGCCTTACCGATTTGTATACAATCCCAGGGTTAATTATCATTTAAATTCATTATCTAAGCCTTACAACTATAAAGAATCTAATTATATCTTAATGACATTCAGGAAAGGCAAAATAGAAAATTAATATTTGCTTGTTTGTTATTTATTGAGGTACTGCTAGAATATGTACGAAAGAACTTACTAATTTATGATTTGAGTAAAATTCAGTTAACTTCAACGATTTATGTTATTGACGTTATTTTACAACCTACTAGATGTCGTCACAATTTACAGCAAGTGATCAGAAGTGTGGCGATAAAAGGATCGGTGTCGCTTGTTATTCATTTGTTAATGGTCGTATAAAAGTTTGGTTCTAATGGAAAACTTTGAACGCGTTGTTTGATACTGTAAATATCGACGTCATGCACGTTTCAGGAAGTTTCAAGTGTGTACGTGTGTGTAGACTGAATATATAATAAAACTGAACTCACACCTTCATACTTAAAAATACGACAGCATAATAATAATTAATGGGTACATATAACAAATGAGGACCTATGAACATTATCGGTGGCATTTAAATTATTCTTATTTCAAGGATCGGATCCAAAACCTTGATATACTTAGCTAGATAGTAGAGATAAGTATAGAAAAAGATAATGTACGAGAAGAAAATGTCAGGAAGAAGAATAAGATTGAACTACATTTGTAAATAGAAAGAAACCTGAGACAGTGCAATGCTAATAAGAAAAAATAAAATTTTAGACTGCTCAAAATTAATTAACACATCCAAAATTCGTGATAAAGTATTCATTTCAAAATATTCCAACGAGAATTGCTCCTCTCTATTCAATTACTTTATAGTTTCAAAGGTTCAGAAAAACGCAGATCTTTTATTAGAAAGCTAGACAGTCTAACCTATGAACAAGCAGGTGTGAACTAGGAACGATAATATATGGGAGGAGATACGCAATCTCGGTAGTACGTGTAAGGTAATTTTATATCTTCTATTATCTGAACAATGATTTTACTACCAATAACCCTGAGTGGCGCTGTTCTTTCAAACAACAGTGTACATTACGTGAGTGTCCTTTTCTTGCCTGTTGTGTAAAGCTTTCTCTTATCGTTTAGCAATAACTTATATCTTGAAACTGCGACATGAACCAATAATGATTAACACGAGGTCTTCTATAAGAATGAAACAACGATTTAGAATTAAATAATGAATTACAAATCAATTATATACTAATTTAACACTAAAATAAAGTTTAATTCGCTCTCCTTTTCTGGAAGGGACAATTTCTACAATGGAAATGAATCATATAGGCTGACATTTTTTCATAATGGAGGTATAATAAATGTATCCATTCTATTGTAGCCTATGCTAAAGGTTACAGATACTCAAGATTTTTTGCCAAGGTTGCTACTCGTTTCCCACACATACCACAAGCATAAATAAAAAACGCTTAATCAATGCCTGAATAGATTAGTAGGGCTTTTGTTTTTATTAAATTCTCGGAACAAATGTTAGATTTAATACATGCAGAAGTTTACGCAGCTGTTATTCCTGATAATTACAAAAAAACAATAGTTCAAACTCATTTGCGACTAAGTAAAATATATTTTATTTTATCAGGCAATAAAATCACAATATAAAGCCAATTGATTACAATATCGTAGTAGTATATACATATGCATATAGAAAAGTTTTTTTAATATAATCAAAATATTGGTATTTAATTTAAAGCTTCTGATACATACATATGTCTGTAAATAATGTTCGTGGAAACAAATCTAAGATGTTAATTAAATTATTGACCTGTCAAGAATGTAACTTGCATGTCATAGATGAAGATATCTCAAGCTTGTTTTATGGCTATAAAGACCAACGCAGTTGTCACTAACCTGTAACAGAGCCTTTTGACCTTCAATCGCTAGCTAATGGGACTTTAAAGGTTAGATGGAAATCTGGAGGAAGCTAGACTTGTGCTATAATTGAAGGTGATACGAGATTTGGGCTGCTGATGTAGAGGCTTTTGTTGATTCATTGCTTGAAGTAATTTTCGAACTGTAAAAGACAATATAAATTTGTTTAATTTTAAAATAATTGAAACGTTACTACACCATTTAACCATTTAATAAACCTTTTTCCGTTTCTTTAGTTTCTATAGTATAGCGGGATAAACTTTTTAAATATCGTTATTTAGTTTATGAATCATAATTATTAAACTACAAAATTATTGATACTGAACTTTCACTGATCCAATTAACTTACTCGTAACATTTTTTCCAGATAGCTTGATAGACATCTAGCTTCCAAGTATCGTAACAATTTATACCGTAAACAGAAAGCATAATAAAATCTTGTTTCATCTAAAACATATCCATTCTAAAAACAAAACATAAAAATCCATCACATTCGTAGGGCATGTAATCTTGTGCTTGCAAATTGACTGAATGCAATTCAAAAATGCATTCTAGCCATAGCCGTGTCGTTTTACTTGTTGTTCAATCACTAAAAGAAGCTTGTTTAATGGATTTCCACCATTACTGAGCAAATAATCGCGCTGGACTTATAAGGCCGTGAACACGTTTAAAAGCGATCGCTATAATATAATTTAATTCATAACATACGCTTTAAGCTTGCCATTTGTTTCGAAATATGTTTCGTTGTAAGTCGCCAAAGAGAAACATATTTTTTACTCTTCATCTTATTTTTTTTTCTTTTTTACTTTTGTTTACATGAGTAAGTGGCTGAGTTATCTGGGATATCCATAATAACTTTGATGCCCATTAGGCGCGACTAAAAAGGCTCCATAATAGTTTATGACGTCGTTAATATTGTCATGCTAGTAGCGGCTAATTATTGGCTTGTCAAACTGTTTTTCCACCGTTGACCCTCGTGGAATCTACAGAGTATATTGGCGGTACTGGCCCGTCACTGATGCAAATTCATAGAAATAAACCATCAGATTTAAACTATAGCCAATGAACACGTAGTCACAAAGTATAGTAAAAGATTATTGATTGCTTTCTGATTTCTTCTATAGGCTGCAACTTCCTTAAATATACATATATTTTATTATGTACTTCGATATTTGCTATAAAACTATTTTTAAAGCACAAAGGGATAGCTATGTTAATGTCAAAAATACTATGAAATATTTTAACACATTTTGTTTACAGCGTCCTAAACTCAATCGACGCGTCTCCCACAACCTAGACCCGTATCCATTTATACTGATTTGGTATTATTGATTGTATTTGTTAGTGATGTACGAATGCAGCAATGAAAACTTGCTAGGAGATGATTGAAATGCTTGTTTATCTATAAGCATTTAATAAAAGTAAATTAATATAATAAATGTGTTCGTTTGCAGGATGTACGCTCCGCTCCGCTCCACACTGCGCTCGCAGTCGTCGCTGCCCGCGGCGCGGCGAGCAGTCACGACGTGCCCGGCTCGCTGTGCCGCCAATTTGTGCCCGCCCCGTGTTGGTTTTGTTGAAGCCAGCGTCTTCATACCTCAACCACGCTTTTTGCACTATTTGCGACGTTCGTATCGCGTGTGTTTGTAAAAAATTGACGGCATTATGCTAACGCTATGAATACAATGACATAGGAGACAATGGCTGTCATTGAGAAAGAAAGTACGTTTTTGTTTAATAGACCTATATAAGTTTTTATGTTTGTTTCATTAATCTATTTGTATAGTAACAATTCTGTGAAGTTTTGTTAGTTTTGTTCGGTTCATCTTATGTTTAGTTTTCATGCTTTGGTTTTATATTATAAAATATGTAACTGGCCTTAAATCTTATAGCTTACGTTTTCCGTTTCAAAATAGTTTAATAGTATCAAGTTCTAGTTAGACAAACATAACAAAGCCAAGATAATTATTTCAAAGGAACATGTCTAGAGCAATGTCCGTCTACGGTTGTGTAATTTGCACTGATATTCTGTTTCTTGCTCAAATCATTAAGTGTACATTGCTTTGTATCCTGAGTCAACATAAGGCCCAAGAATTTCATTTAGTACCTTATTCTCAACAAAGTACAATACTCAGAATTTATAACATATTGGTTTATTTTTTAAAGCAAGTAATATTTCTGCAAAGAGTAATAATTTACCAAAAAGTAACTTCAAACATGAATGAATAATTAGATAATAAACATTTTGGGCATACCTCGTCAACTTCCAAATTTCTTAAACACACAAATTCACCAGTTTAACCTGACCTTCGATGGATCTTCGAGAATGTAAAAGAACGGCTTGGCATGTCTACAAATGACTCTAAATTGAGGAGATTAGCCTTTTTCCACTGACATTGTTTAAAGCCCTTAGGGCTATGTTTTGCTGTCTACCAACATGAGGTCTCTTTATATTCATTAACAACAGACTTCACATTAAGGACAACTTAGTCCTGGACCGAACTGTTTGTGCCTTTTTCTAATTTCGTGTTTTTCTACTTTATGTAGTTTTAAACGGTATATATAATTATAGATAATGTATCAATAGTTGAATATCCTAATTAATTTCGTAATAACATTAATGCATTTAAATAAACCTTATCTCATAAATATGACCTTATTAAGAAGAAGAATTTGATCTTAGATATGAGTTTCTTAAGAATAATGGATTTTTTGGTACAAACAACATACATTATGTTTATAAGTACGTTTGCTTATCGCATCAACGAGCAAACGACATCCTATTAAAATCGAAAATGATTGTTGAATCATTAAATTTTCATACTTAATGTGTCTATCACATAAATAACACTGCGCCACTATAAAATTACAAACAGAAATTCCTAAATGCATTCGTACACGGCGGACGGGTAAAGAGCTGGTTCTAACCGGCGAGGGCTCAGCCGTCACTGGCCGCTCTGGTAATGACGGCCGTCAGTCCGGCCGTCACTCACCGACTCCAAAGAATGAGTTCATTTCCTTCGAACACGCGAGATACGATTTTTAATTAAGTTTTTGTTAAAAATTCATTAAACCACGGCGACGAGCCCGGGTGGCTGCGCCAGACCGACTCTACATGCATAAATGACTATGTAATTAATGAGCATAGAACGTAGGTGCTTACCTCGTAATAATGTCGAATTTTTTAATGATTACGCAACAATTTTTAGACGTCAAATTTTAAATTAAAATTCCTTGTTAGAAATAGGATGGTTGATTAGTCGGGCTTAGATGATTTTAATCATAGTAAATTAAGCTTTGTCGATAATTATTACAAGTCTAAATTTAAAAATAAATCTCTCTGGAATTAATAAAATCTATAATAAAAAGGTATTCATTAAGACCATTAAAATCACCTCAAACCTTCCCTGCAAGTGAATAAAGATTTGAGTATACTACTGATACCAGTTGAAACTGTAACATCGTGGCAGGATATTATTGTAATATCAAGAACGTCATAAGATCCTATCTTGTATCGATCACACTAGTATAAATTGGTCATACCCCATCAACAATCAGACAAAAACTATTGTCTTCAAACAACTGAATAGAGTAATTAATAAAATGCACGAGGAAGTGGCCTAACAAACAAAAGACTAAACGGATTCACAAAAACAATAATACCCAATATACGAGATAACATTCGTTTTTCAACATCATAAGATCACAAAGGTGATATTAAGAAATGACAACTTAAAGGAGCTAATAAGAGAAATAATACGAGAAAATATTATACCTCAAAGTTACAGGGAACTATTATTTGATACACAAAATGTTGAATAATGTGTAATATTCACCATGAGGAATTCTTATTCAAATCCCTATTTTTCACGCCAATACATTAAATGGTATTACAAATCTATTTTCTGGCCGACAACGCATCTGTGATGCTTTTTGTGTTACTTAAGCCTGTATGTAACGGTGACGACTTCATGAGAAGGTGCGTCTATTTATCCGCTAAAAAATAATAGGCAAATAAAAAGTAGCACCCAACATTTATTTCCTTTCATTGCAACAGGTCAAACGATGATATTGATGAACCGGTTTCACGTACACGTGAACACTTTGAAAGTACTGTACAAAAATAAAATAAAACTTATGACGTGGGTAGCGACGACACATTTTTAAATTCCCGCTCATTATCCTACCGCTCCTGAATGTCATCTCAGTCACCGTCACCCCGCATCTTATTCATGAGAAATAGTCTAATGTGTCAGCAACTTAAATTACGAAACTCGCAATACGGACACTGCATTAAATACAACAATGTAATACGAGCCTTGGGATTACTATTACTTTTACCTTTTAGTTTATAAACCGGCTGTTATACTATTCTAGACTGTTCTTTGAATTACACTGCTTATGATATTAGTTATGAATATAAAACCTTATAGTAAAATTAAATAAAAGATAAAAAATACTGGCAGTCAAATGTGATGAATTAAAAAAACACATTATTAAAGAGTAATCGATCAATGCGATAAAGATATTAATAGATCATTCATACAAAAATAACACGCTAGAAAATGTATCGAATCGTGATATCAAAATTACTTAGAAAATCATATTATCATATATCAATTCATGTTATTCAGATACATAAATAAAACAATTATAATAATTTAATTGTATTTGTCTAAACCTATAATAACTGAAGAATAAATTTTTAATATCATGTGCATTTGTATGTGCATAAGTCACCTAAACCTAAATACAACACTTATAAAACGCAATTATAGTTAGATATATATGTTGATTTCATTTCGCCATATTATAATAACAATGCAGTCACAATGTTGAAATTAAGGATTTACCCGCCAAAGATCACTTATCTATACATGTTTCGAAATCGCCATTAGGTAATTCAAATCTTCGCACACCTACCAAATTATTATTTAGCACTATTACACTCCGTTAAATTGTAAGTGAATTCAATACTTCACAAAGGTGTATAATACGGAGTCATTACCGTAAGTCAGAGTTCTCCGCATTATCATCTCATTTAAAGTTAATTGGTACTCACTATTCTGTGACCCATTCCTTAAATACTGAAGCTGATGCCAATCTAACTTAGATATTTTAGATTATTTAACAATACACTTGAGTAATGTTTACTTTTAGTGTCTGGATAATTGGTTCATATGAAGCTCTTTGTTGAGTGACAGATGAGTTTGAATATTTTTCATTTATTTTTACAAACAGTGACTAAGATCATTTACAATTCTCACAGCCTGCTTTATTTGACAAACTTAATTTGTAATAAAGAACTATTACCTTCTAATTAGTAATACTGTTCGGATTTATTTTAATTCGACCAGACTTAGGCAAATAAACGGTCTAATCCTATTCCAATACGCGGTTATTGAAAATAGTAATTTATTCAAAAGCAAAATTATATAGTTACTGTTACTCTAATTTACCCTTTATATCAATAAATATACATAATAAAGAATATTTTCGCTTGCAAAATGTTAAGATTTAACTGAAGTTCTTGTGGTCTAAATTGACTTCTAATTAAATAATCAAGTCTCAAACTTAGCAGGTACACCCATCATCACTATTAATATACAATGATACGAAACGTGTATAAGATGAAGTTGTACCAATATTTAAAGTAGATTATTCAAATGTAGCATAATATCGGTCCATTAGTTGAGCGCTAAATAACGTCATAAGTCGAGAGCACACAATTGCCGCAATAACGAACTAACGTTGAGCACGAAGAACAGAATATTCCGCTCGACTATTTCGAAACGATTGTCCGACATAATAATATATATTTAGCCGCTAACGATCAAACTACAGCTGCGACAATGCGTCTGCGCAGAACACGAATGCTGTCGTCGAGCGGCGCCGAAACCATTTGTATATATTTATCTTCAAAGTGAGCAACGTCTAACACATCGCACTTTAAATCGAATCGAGCGTCGCAGATTCGTCTATTTGTGACCAAATAGAATAAGACGGTTTTTAAATGGCTGTTTAGCGTCCGTCTCAAAATATATTTCATTGTACTATGTCAACGTATTTATTTCCTCTGACAACCGCGGCTGACTGTTAATAGCCATATATTATGCATGCTAGCCGTCACCGAAATAGTGGTTTAATTTTATTTCTGACACTTCCCACACTCGATGTAAATTGCTAATGATGTACACTTCGGCGTTACAAAAATATTCGTTTCGCGAAATGTTATATTTCTAACAAAAAGTTGTGAACTCGGTCGCTCAAAGAAAAGACTTCAACGTTACGCCGAGCGCGACTTTTGTACACGGGAAGAAAAGTATGAACCGTGGGTAATATGCGTCAAGTTAATTTAGAACTTATATGTATGGAATACAGTCTAATTTTAATCGTACATATGAATACAGAAATTTTCATTTGAAAACGACACTTGCAAGTTTGAGCAGATTACTTAAGGTAATTTAATTTTGCGCTAGGTTTCTGGAAAGGACTACAAAATATTTTAACAAAATATTTCCTTTCAATAGTTTTACTAGCTACCTTGGATATCATACTAAATATTTTAACTGAAATAGTCATCTTTTACACTATATATGTACGTTAGTAAAAGCAAATATGAAATATTTATAATTTTGAGATAAATTCCAAAATGACTTACGTCACCAATCCTATTTATTTTACTTACTCTATCACAACCTTTATTTATTTCACATGCCTAAATAAAGGCTTAAAAAAGCAACAATTAACTATTCAAAATTACAACGTATTGTAAATTACAAATGTTCGGAGAATTTAATTTAACCGACAGCCAACTGACACGATACAGTTTAATTGGGGTTTGATTTAATTAAGTGATCAAGCATCGTAAATAAGAATTTTATTACTCGTAATGAACATTAAATTAAAACGTAGCAATTGATTTTATACGTTATTCTTACCAAACAACGATAACATGGAAACAATGAAGATATCAACTTCAGAGATATGGAATCTTTACAAAATTAAAGCAACAAACACGGGTATATCAACGATCTTCACGTATAATTATTTTACACGGCACATATGTTAATGACCTTACGTTAAAGAACCATTAGTCATTACGGTATGACTTTAGGGGGTGTACCCATTTTCAATGATACAGACCGTTCGAAGGGTCCTGAGTTTGATTCCCAGCGAGGCGGAAATTTGAATGATGAAATTAAATTTTAGTTCTCGGTCTGGGTGTGTGTGTAAATATCTTTCTGTGTTGTCCATGGCATCCACGAATCGGGGTATCCTAGTGTGGAACTATGAGTGTCTGATATGTAAAAAAAAATCTTTGCTTCCTCAACAATGTTATTTCACTGTCTCCGACCTCCAAGACCTTACTGATCCCATGCATGATGATGATGGGAGGATTGTCCAGAAGATGCTCAGTAGGTCTTCCTTTAGACAACCTCCTCCATTTTCTCAATAGTCTTCTATCGCGATAATAAAAAATCTCCAGAGCGCTCGCAAAGCTCTGCTATCTTTTTTAAATAGTCTACCCATGTGAGCTTGTGAGATCTGCTGAATCGAACTATTATTTCGAACTACATATGCTGTCGTACTTTTGCATAGATCCAAAGGCTACATCCATGTGTAATCATGCCCATACTTACAACTAACCTGCGACGCTGAAATTGTATGCATGTAATTCAAATGTAATAGACCTTTTAACTCAATGTAAAATAAGCGGGCATCCTAACATTTCGATTGAATCTAAGACGCCAACTATAAATGTAGCAAACCATCAGAATTAAACTGGATACAGAGCCCAACAACTTCTAGTAGGATAAACCCTCAGTTCATTCGCTAAGCAACCTAAAGAAGGAACTACCATACTTCGAAGAGAATATATTTATGACCTCATTCTGATGCGTAATTAATTAACATTACCACCTTACTTTAAATGTCATTAATTTCGCATCTTAAATACCTGTAATTCTAAATATTGTAAATGTCAATCATAATTAAGTATTTCTATTCAAGTTATTATTTCACAGACGTAACATGATACCTCTCACATTATAAACCTATATCATATAAGTTGTTTTTAAAACACAAACATAAAATCACAACTCGACGCACACCAATCGAGCACATGAATGGCCGTTTTATATTAATTAGCAAATATTTTTATTCATCTAATAAATTATTTAAAAATTACATAATCATTTATAATGATTATAATAGATACTGTCTTTTGTTAATAGTAATAACTATTATAAGTTGACTAACTATGCTTTAATGTGAATTGTTGAACGGGTTTGTTGCCAAATAACGGAAGGAGTAACGCCAGCCAAAGGCGCCCGAATTAGAAGTTGCTATCTTTTATTATGACAGCCTTGCCTAAAGCGTCCAAATTAGTTGTTGTTATCTGTTATTATCACAGCCTTTCTGATTTGACTTTAGTAGGTCCTCTAAAGTACGAAAACACCCAAACTTTACCAATAACAGTCACTCATACAACTACTGACCACACCGACTGTCTCAAGCAATCGATTCAAAAAAGCTCTATATACGTAATAAAACGAATTTATTTTTACAATCAAATATATAATCGACAAAATATTTCTGGAGGAATCAAATAATAAAGTAACAATAGCAGGTGTTAGACTCTGAAGACCGCTGGAGAACCTCGTAAAAGAGGAAATAAACATACATTTCAGTAGCGAATGGCTGTCTCCGGTCTCAATAAGTATTGGTGGAAGGATAAATATTTTAGGAGGGCGGTGTGAATGGATGTCTGCTCGTTTTATTTTCCCCGGAGGTTGACTAACTTTATTACCGCGATATTGCATCCGGAACCCTTTAGTTCATCCTTTTTGTACGCCACACAACCAGTACGGACTGTCACGTGGGTGTCACTAAACAGTTATTTTGTTGTGACACCGGTACCCTTTACAATGAATACATCTAGTCATTTTAAGAAAGAAATATATTACATGATATATACGGGTATATGTTCATTCATTTGAATCGTAGATTTTTCGATAAGAGTAATATTTTTTTAGATAGTGAGTCTTTGGTCTAATAACTCAGTAGCATATAAAGTTCAGAAGCAGTTAGCGATGCAGTAGCTATATCCAAGTTTTTATTTCAATATTTGACACTATAGAATTGTTTAGTATTAATTATCTAAGCAGAGGTGTAAGATTGTTAAAAACGTCAAAAATGTACGACTAGTTTTTGTTCTGTATATACCTATGTATGTATAGTGTTCATGGAAATATTTATTAGATAATGCTCAAAATTCTCTGTGCACGTTTTCTACAAGATTTACACACAAATATCACACCGGTCACATACTGCTGAAGAAAATTACTGAAAGTTGTACATAGTAAAGAAATGAATTAAATTTAATAATGATTAACTGATACTCATTGATCATGATCATAATTAATGTTACTTTTTAAATCTTTGCATTAGATATTATATGACCCAAATCAGCATTGATTATCCTGCAAGCTTATAAGCTTACTATGACATAGTAATAATGTAAATAAAAAAGCTAGAATTGTTAATAAAATCTTTATTTATAGCAGGATTTACTTTATTGGCCTTTTGATAATGAAAGTTTATTTCAATGCACTCTTTTTATTTCATTTTAATCTCTAAATAAATAAATTAAATCGTTATGTGTACCTAATACAAAAAGTATAAAAAATTCTTAATGATCACAATAATAGACAGTTAGTAAGGAATTTATAACAATCCATGATAGCAATAAATATCTAAAAAGTCAAACGCGATCTCCGCTCTATTTCTGACTACTGTTTTATACAAACAAAACCTAGTTTTATTGCCCTGAAAATTAATACACGATGAATTTGTATCGACAGCGAGTCGCCGTCGGCACCTCTGAACACGAACCGACTTCACAACTCTTATAATAGAAGACCAAGCCGCCACCATTGAACTCAGCCCATGCTTTAATTCCAATAACCAAAAATGTACACATCGCTGTGTTTCTAAAACGCATATTTCCCCGAACTAAAGGCCTAATATTTACTCTATCAATGAGCAGCACAAAGACTCATGTTTGCCTCGGCGTTGCACTTCAGATCCTGTGTAAACTCGTCCTAACAAATTGAATGTAGTCCCAAATAAAACTACAAAACAAATCCAATCTTAAGCCGATTTTCGTAAAGCTTGAATTGGGCTGCCGGGATTTGCAAGTAGTAAAGTTACAAAAAGCATTATATTTTATGTTCGTAGTAGCGTTTAGTAGCCTAGAGCGATTCTGCGGTAACTCTATAAAGGCTTTAAGAAAAGACAACATCGCCTCTAGGTTGCGAGATGAGTTATGCCAAAACATCAACACCTATAATTACGTTGATTTAAGTAAGACCTAACAAATGACGTTTAATGGAACAACACTATTAATCCTAAGAAAGTTATTTTAAAACAATTTAAAGTAGTAACTATTTTAAGCAAATATGACAAAGTTATAGAAGATGTTTTCAAAGATAATAAATATATGAAGATGGAACAACTTAACATGAAACTCAAAACGACTATAACGTACCTTAACGTAACGTGACTTTGACGACCCGCGTGGCGTAATGGTCACCACGCTGGACCGCCGTTCGAAGAGTCCTGGGTTCGATTCACAGCGAGACGGAAATTTGAATGATGAATTTAAATTTCTGTTCTCGGTCTGGGTGTGTGTGTAAATGTCTTTCTGTATTGTCCATAGCACCCACGACACAGGGTAACCCAGTGCGGGGCTATGAGTGTGTGGCGTTATGTATAAATCAAGATGATCGGTGGGTAGAATTTTTACGAAAACTAAAAACAAAAATGTTAATAGCCTAATTAATAATTATACTGGATTCCTGACTATACAAATCTAACCAACCTTCACCGTAAAACAAACAAAAATAAATAGAAGCCAGGACCACCTGTGGAAAAATCTTAATTTTAACGGGTAACTTATGAATATTTGGCATTAAATCTTTCAATGTCTTCGATTATGTTGTTAAATAATAACAATTGGAGTACAAGCTTGCCTAAATCTTCAATATTTTATTAAATAAAAAAATGTAAAGGTTCATTATAAGTACGAAAATGACTACAACTGCATCAATATATTAGATTTGTGTTAACAACCTTCAATATTACTTTAACTCAGTAATTTGAAGTCATATATAAGTATGTGATGTACAACTCCTTTTTGACAACTCATTCTCTTAAGACGCTGTATTTTCACACAGTAATTTCGGAATAAGATTTGTTGTTTTTCCAAGTGCCAATAAAATAAAAGGGCTAATTTGTTTAAGGATGAAAAATCACATTCTCTTACCAATAACAGTTAAAATGTCCCGACATAAATTGCAGCGCAAATAACATAAAGACATTATTTTTACTGCTCTACAGCCGGCAACGCAGTGATAACAACGTAACAAGCCAATATACACTTTTTTATTGGCAAAACTTTCGAATTTACGAACCAACAACGTATAAACAATGTAATATTTTTTCTATAAACGAAAAATCTAACAAAGGATTGTTTGTTTATGTAAGATATTTGTTTTAAAGAACATAGTTACAAACTGCAAACTGCTGGTTTGTGTAATAATTACTTTGGATTTATCAACATTTTAGTGATTTAAAACTAAAATATATATTATATCAATCCTAGAACAATTCACAAAACTAAAAGCTACATACATTACCGTGAATATAATCAATTTCAATATTACAAAAAAAATATATCGGTACTGCCTTATTTTGTATGGTAAGTAGATAGAAAAATTTAAGTTTTGTAACAAAATTATAAGAGTAAGAAAAATGTTCAAACATCCAAACTTTTTCAAAATATCCATAACTATTGCGGTCGAATTTCTACCAATGGGAGTACATGTTTTTTTAACCGCTTACAAACGCAACCTATGTCAAAGCAATAAAAGGGCCTTACTCAAAACAAAGGGTTCGTTGTAAACAATAACGAGTTCGCAAATAGCGGTAGATCTTTAACAAATACTTGAGCACTACGTCTTTGTTAGGAACCCGTTCAGTTTCGCAATGAAGGATGACTCAGTGACCCATTGGGAAAACGATGTGGCTCTCAACCGTTACCCATGATTATTAATTGATTATACCTACTATATGTGAATAATATTTATATACAGACTTGTTAAATATACAATTTTTTTAAGACTGATTATTGCCTGTTTTGGTGTTTATTTTAAAATTATGCACAAGTGAGAAAAGCTACTTATTTATTACTCATGAATTCTTTCTACAAGTAGAATTATTATTTTCTGCATCATGCAATTTAAAAAAAATATTGTCATACATGTCCTAACGTTTAAATTAAAATGTATGTCCTAACATATGTATGTAACATAACCATAAGTATGTTAGGACATACAATGTAATCTTTTTAATTTTTGTGAGCTAGATTAACTTAACAGTTTAACTAAAGTTTTAACTTAACGATAACACTGAAGAAAAGTTCTTCAATGCTACAAACTTTCGATTATAAGCAATTATTTCAACTTATAGTTAATAATATCAGATGTTACTTTGCAGAAATCCATTGTTACTTAGTTAGTATTAGTCTACTTTGCAACAATCTCCGAGCAAAATACTCTTAACACGTTTGCTGCTAAGTAATTTTTTTATGAACTTCAGCTAGTGCGTTTGAGGTCTTTTCGAGGTAAGATTGAA
>DWJN01000676.1:0-21880 GCA_018248895.1 Carystus phorcus
TGGTGGAGTATGCTCTAGACCTCCTTAGTGTTGAGGAGAGACCCGTGCTCAGTAGTGGGCCATTAATGGGTTGAAGGTAATCTGTGAATGAAAATGTATCCAATTGATGGAAACCATCCCTACGACCACAAAATAATTTAGAGAATTGATCATTTAAATCTCATATATGGCTACTCGCCAGATAGAAAATCTTGGATGTGAATGAGTTATAAAACGGTTAGTCATAAGTAATAGTATTACTATAGTATCTTTCTTTTTACATTTATTAGCCGGTAAGGCATCGGTAATACCTTTGGGTATTATTGATGCCAATGAGCGATGGTGACTACTTATCATGGGATCAACTTGTTGGCGATTTTATTAACAGTTTATATAAAAATATAATACATTAGAATACAACAAATAAAGATTGCCAGTAGGCATTAAGCAGATGAGCTACATAAGTACAAGCTCGCCAAGATTTAAATCTTAGCGTTATTTCAAAATGGCCAACGGGTCGGTTACGCGTATCTCGTGGCATGAGAAGATCTCTATTTACCGGCCACCGGACACCGGCCGGCCGGAGGATTGCATTACACCGTCACACTCACACGACGCCGCTTTTATTTACTAATCTAATACCATTCGCTATATATTTGCGTGAGGAAATCTCTTCCTAAACAGGAATGAACTGGGAAGTTCAGTTCTGCTAAAATTTCGACTTGGGCTATGAGACTACTACTACTACTACCGACTTAACGACGACTGTTCTGAATTATTTGATCTTTGCCTTCTCACCATAACACCGCTCGCCGAAGATTAAAGTATCATCCATATCATTTGGACTCGTGGAGAATCTCTGATCCTCGTGATAGTTTTTGCCACACACATAAAATTGTGGATTGGGTTTCGTTCTGAGGTATTTCCGGAGCGTTATAACATGGGTGATTGTTTACCGTTACCCGTCTTCTAATTATGAAAAAAATTGTTCAGCCGCCCAGACAAATAAATGTTATTCGCTCGTTAAAATATCTAGAAATAGATCGACTATTTTGCTGCTATGCAGATATGAAGACTTATCGATTGCTATATAGTCCATCGACTATTCGACAATAAAGATGGCTTATGACTGGCGTTGATAAAAAACCATGATAGCAATATGTTTCCAAATACATTGCATGAATAAGTAAATTAATGAAACGGTCGTAAAATACACAATTCTTCAGTGGGCTGAAAAGCAGATAAACCTAAAGATAGCGTTCAACTAACAAACAGGACAAATTGAGCAACTATCAAGTCGAGCATTCAAAGTTTAGGACAAGCGAGATACCCAATTATCTCGACAGCAAACCGAATTGTTCCTCCGGTACGTATTAAAGTTTCACTCTAAATGCCGGATCATTGCGCAATACCAAAGCTTTAATCTTTCATTTACGTAGCTTCCAGAGAAAATAACCCACAATTTAACGTAATTATCCTACTTGTATTATACTATAAAATGTTATCAATACTGGCTGAAAGAGTTTCGTGCATTTTTGAGGGTATATAACTTTAGCAGCTGCTTGTGTGCTCCTGATGGAAGCTTGAGAGCCAGTACTTTCTTTCTTCTCTCTAATTTCTTGGCCAACGACGCATCGTACCTTAGAATTACTAATCCATGAACAATGGTGACCATTTACCACGTGGCTGGTCTGTCCGTTTATCTACTAGTTACATAAAACAAAAACTTAAGCTTTAGGCTCTGCGATTATGAGTCATTCAATGTTCTTTATTTTTCAAATTCTAATTTATGTATCTTGAATATCTGTTAAAACAGAAACAGAATTTGTTAACAAAGAACAGAAACCATAGATAGAAAAATCTATAACATTGTTACGTAATTTAAGTACCTATTCAGGTGTTCAAATGAATAACCAGAGAACAATTCTGGTAAAACGACCGATAACGCTTTGTTTACCGTATTATCGTATGCGCTTTAGTCTATCTCAGGAATGTTACCAACTGGGTGTTGGTTTGTGTAGGGGGGCTCGTCTATGATGTGTACAAAGGACAGTTTGTTTACATAATGGCTTTGTTAATGAAAAAAACCCACTTCAAGTAAACACCGATTAAATAACCCGATCTTCAAAGCTATTCGAAATAAGGTGCATTATTACGGATTAATCAAAAACTACTCGTCATATTTTTTTTATTTTAGATGTCGCCTAAATGATCACATTACAAGCACCATACTTATACAAAACCATTTGTTATACAAAATAACTTAGATACAACTTTAGACTAGTTAAAATTAAATTAAACTTCTTATTATTTCAAGATTTTTACCTTTTTTGATTATGATTATATTATTTTTATGTAATTTTGTTAAAAAAAATGGATCGACGTTCAGATTGTTGGCCACAAAGGCTAGTCTGGGTAAAAATCATTAATCATTGTGAGTTTGTCAATATTCATAATACATTTCAAACTTTATAGGGCGTAATCCAATTAGCATTCCATTTTATACAAATTTGTAAAGTTGGTCATAACCAATAAACCACAAGTTAAGGCGTCCGTCACGATTGTTATTGTTAAAGAACAAGCCATGTTTTAAAGCCAAAACTTCCTACACTTGAGTTGGGCTTTAACCCTTCTACCAATCCACATTTAAGCAGCGCGGTAGTATGCTCTAGGCGACTTCAAATGATAAGGAGACCCACAGGTCACACCTGGCAAAGTCACACCTACAAGGCACAAATTGGAATTGGGTTTCAACGGTTGACGTCAGTTACCTCGTTTAAATAACTTTTATCCCGTTCCGCACAACATTCATGGTATCACGAGTCCCATTAACTTTCTCGTCGCCCCTCGTTATTTATGTGTTTTTGAATGTTGTTAAAAGCCTTATTTGTTCGAAGACACCGCCTTCCCTATCTATATATTCTCTTGAAACAGCGCAATCTATTAGACGCGGTATTTACATAAATTCCGGGGTAAAAATACCCGCTGTAGCAAACGTGCAAATAAATTAGGATAAGTCTCGCCGTGGCCATGATTCATGTAACTGGGTCGAAATATTTGTATAAAACAATTCGTGTGTACTTGTTTGTAATAAAAATATTAGGATTTTATATAAAACCTATTGTCGACTGTTAACCCGTCTCTGTGTCCTGTAGTGTACACAATAAAATGTATATTTGTTTTTTAGAAGTGACATTTGTAAAAAGATTGTCAGAGCAATAAAATTTAAGATGACGAAAAAAATTAAGTTGACGCTCGCAGATTTTTTCTGAAACTTTTCACTAGACGCTACAAAACCTTTTGTAAAGTTCACATTCGCTTTACTATGATGATTTTTTTATTACTGAATATTTTTTGAAAGTTTTAAGTGCAGAGAATAAGCCGAAAAAATGATTACCCGCCTTTTCATTTTTACTTTTTTAATTTGGCGACTAAAGTATATGATATTCCTATTTTTTTTTAATTCCTATTACGGTTTAAGGGATAACCCTCTGACAGACAGGACAGACGGACGGACAGCGAATCTAAGTAATAAAACGATGGCACCCTTTGTATAACCCTTTAAATGGTTAGGCAAAATACAGAATGTAATTAAAAACAAACATGACTTATCATCAAAAGTCAGGAATATATTGCTATTTCGCTCATTCACGTTTTGTATTCAATCGCCTTTAAGCGGCGTTGCATGTTAACGATTGCCTTATAGGTAACAAAAAAATACTTTATAGTTATATTATTTTGATAGCTTTTATTTAGCTACCAGTATTTTGGCCATATACATATTTATATTTTTATCACAGTTATATATTCTTTTAATTATTAAAATACTGACTAATAAAATTGTTTAGTATATTGTAATGCAACTACAAATCCACACAATACACCTATAATTTTTATTAATATCATTTTTAATCATTAATGTTTATGGAGCCGTTTTCATCCCATATAGGAAGTTGTACACAAGTGTGCGAGAGAGACGGAAAATAAAACAAAAATATTATCTTACATACTAAACAAAAATATAAATCATTTTTCATTTTACTCTGTGTGAGTTAAGTCGTAAATGTACGTCGCCAACGAAACATGTAGCTGTCTGCCCGCTATTACTCCGTCTGTGGGAAAGTATTGACCGTAACTTCAAGATAAATCCCACTGCAAATCCCAGTTCTGAGGCTAAATGGTAAGCGAGTTCCGACGATAACCCTAAAGAGGCCACACAATACTTCTCGGAAACCGTGGCGATCGTTTCTCACGAATTTCGCGAACAATACATCCCGATGTTGAAGTATCGACAAAGAACCTTCGGGAATGTTTGAAAAAGCAACAAGAGTGCCGCATGCCGGCTTAATCGATGGAGATTCCCGAAAAAAATACAGGTAAAAGTTGTTCCTCGATGACGTAACGAGCGAGGAAGTCGAGTCGAGGAACACTGAGCGTGGTTGGGTGAGTTTTTTATTGTTCACGAAGGCCAAGGCTAGCTGACTGAGCCGCCGCATCTGCTTTTTTACAGTTATTGCAATTTACTTTACAAAAATAAAGTCAGTCAGTATTTATAAACAAGTAGTTACGTTTAAATGGCAACAGAAAATGTTAAAAAGTGTCATGAGAGTGACTTAAAATGTAATTTTGTATAGTTTGTTTTACATTTTTTCTTTTTTTAGTCTTTTACATTTTTTCTTTTCTTTACTTAGCCATGTATCACACATGTTTTAAGTAGTATACCTTATCTATCATTAATGATCACAAAATAAAAGTAGTATGAGACGCAACAATTTTTTAATGAATCACGTTAGTTCGTTACTACCAAGCTGGATGGTAACTTTAACGCACCGGACAAAATATCAGCTTTGAACAGAATTACAATTACTTGGCATTTTTTTGATAAAGAAATAAAAAACCAACACAAAAAGGAAACATAAACACAACCGGTGTTTACCGTATATAAAGTTTACCGTTTATAAGCTATTTTTTTATACGAATTAATGTTTTTTTACTTATTATAACAGTTAAAAGTATTTGGGAATTGTAAATGATTGCTTATATTTAGAAGCAGGGATATATAAGATTTATTTTGAATGAAAAGCTACACTAGAGAACTTACCGATACGAAACAGCGTGGATCAAGTAGGCTCTCACGACCAATAAAAATGGCTTCTCAACAGAAATGTAACAGCGAACAGCACGAGTCAAGATAGCAATCGACCTTCGATCGATTTAAGAAACAATTAATTGGGTTGAATTATAAAAACTTGACTCAACTGTAGCAACAATGCAATTGTTCTAATAAATCGAAGAGTATTAACCCGCCAATGAAATCGGAGTTATTTTCAAGGATGCAGTAAGTGCAATGAATATTAAATAAAATATAAAATTCCACGCGTCACAAATAAAATAAAAAATATTTCACTAAGATAAGAGAAATTAAATTACCAATGACCTAATTTCACGGATGCTTGTTATTCGTAATAAAACATGTAGATTATAAAAACTAAACTTTAAATACATTGCATTAGTACCAATTTGGAGATTTATAGGTGTACTAGTAGACCCGGTAAACTTGGTATCATCTTGGAACGTTTGTACCGTTTTTGTAACATTTCTCATCAATGCTCAGCTCATATTGGTCGTGGCGTTATGTTATATAGCCTGTATAGCCTCGGTAAATGCTCCAACATAAATAATATTTTTTCAATTCGGACTTGTAAATTCGGACCTATATTACCCGAGATAAGTGTGTTTAACCAAATAAACTCTTCACCTTTATAATATTAAGTATATAAGTATATATAAGAGAGTTTTACTATCAATTTATACAATAAAAAATCATTAATCACTGTGTGTAATACAAAAAATTACGACAAAAATCTAAAAAGAATATTTATATAAAAAAAAATATATGCATCCTATAGATATTCGTTGAAAACCTTATAACATTTTAAGTCACTCATTATCGTTATGACGTAAAATATGAAATCGTGAACATTTCGCTAAGGGTTTGGACTTTTAACCCACTTAAAATAGTTAAATTGCCCCACGTTAAATGTATTTAAGTGTCGCTACTTAACATTTTTGAGAAACAACTTTTTGTAAGAGAACAACATCCAGTGATTAATTAGTATTGTTTTTAAATGTTTGTTCTTCTGAATATTGAAATATATAAACTGCGGTTGCACCGTTATTTATTTATAAGCGGAAAAGCTACGATCCAAATAATATAAAATTGTAATGATTACAATTTCTTTTATATATTTTTTTTATTTCTTTATGTACCATACCGTAGTATAAAAACAAAGGCGGTCTTAATACTATTATTATTAAAACACGAATATTTTTTTCCAACGAAATTACAGTTCTTAGTTTTCACAATAATTAACTTAAGATCGCTTTACTTAAAATTAATTGAAATTAAATCATTTTATACTATACTAGCAGACCCGGCCACGCGTTGCTGTGACTAAGGTTTATATACTTACTCAATTTAGCAGACTAATTACCTTACACCGCCATCTATTAGAATCTTATGGAAGTAATTCTTTGTAAGATATTAAACAAACAATTGCGACTATAAATTGAGATGTAAGCTGTCGTATCTTTCTAATTGGATCAAACTGCATACGGTGTGCAAAATTTGATTAAAATCGGTTAAGTAGTTTAAGAGTCCAACGCGGACAAACACCGCGACACATAATTTATATATATTAAGATTTACTGGCATTGCCACTCAACTCCTTAATTCCTGTCAATACATTTACAAACTTTACAAGCCAAAACAATTTTTGAAGCGACTGGATTACTAATCGGGGACTGATACCGAATAATAACGTGATATCGCGGGAAAAACGAACATGCGCGGAATATTGAATACTCCTATTGTTTTGATTCACGCCGCACATACGGTCTTAACCGACTTTCATCCGCAAAGTAATCTGTCCTCTGTGCCTAAGTAGATAAATCTCAATTCGTATTGTGAAGATTGGGGACTTAGATCGGTGTAGATAGACTGCGAGAGCGATTCTCGTAGAAACAGTCGGAAGGTGGGATAGGACTACGTAGGCTCGGAATGGTTCGGATACAAATTTCCTTTGTGGGACCATTTTTATGGATGTCCCTTGTGAGAAATGTTTATGCACCGGAAATTATTGTGTGTACGTGACGAGACGGAACTGGGAATAAACAAGTTGTTCCCCACAACGTAATTTTCGTGTACTTTCGTATACAAATAAATAAAATTGTAGCGTCGCATTTATAATATTAAATAAACCGTTTTTTATTAAATGTAGGTATGTATACACGGTACATATACCGAAATAACATGTTTTACAATTTTTCTTTGTCTGTCAGTCTGTTTTTTTTTAGATAGCTGGTGTTATAAAGAGTACCTGAGCTACTTTTATTTAACAATTATAAGATATCGCAAAACCTGCGAATTGACTAAATTTTTGTTGTTAAATTCCACGCTGACGAAATCGTGGGCACAGCTAGTATTAAATATATATTATACACTAAGTCAACGGCATATAATATTAAAAATACTTGAACCATGATTTAACTTAGATGTACAAAATTATACAACAGCCAAATATTAGGACTTCGGCCGAGAACTAGGTCTATTAGATATTACTAAACGTAAACAATTGAATACAGAACTTCATGACAAGTTTCTGAACTAGGATTAGACATACGTTAAACCAAGTAATAAAACTAGTAATTAAACTAAGAATTAAGGCTAAGCGTTAAGCTAGCACTAAATTGTTGTAATTAGAATGGGCATTTAGGCATCGACCACAGATAGTTTGGAAGTAATCAACAATATCGTTAAGTATTGCTTATTTTGAAGAAAAGTTTCTTTCAACTATCTGCCACTTACTAGTTACTACTGACAAAACACCAATTATTGTGATAACTTTTTCTACGTTTTTAATATAAATAAAGATAAGTCCCGCAACATTAGTTGGTAATGTGTTGCAGTCTCACATCTTACACTCAAATTCTTGCTATCGGTGTACAATAAAATAACGATAGGTCAGGTAAGTTTAAAATGTTCAAGAATTAAATTCGACCGCAAATGCTTTAAGACCAGTCACAATAGGAATTTTCTGAAGCGATATACATATAGTTATGGATTGAGCATCGAAGTGATAGAGTTAAAAACACCTTCGAATAACTTAATAATAAATGCGAAAGATTGGATACATGTGAATTGTGTAGGTACTGTTTAAAAGATGCGCTGAGAAGTTTCTGTCGCCATTTCTTCTCCTTTCCATAACGCACCGTTCCGAATCCCTGGTAGATGCCTAATATTTGACGTTCATAACTGTATTTATAAACACCTACATGAACTAAATGATTTGAATTTGAATAATAGGCACCTAGTCAGATTAAATCCGAAATACCGCACAAGCTACTGTTTATGCCGGAAAATGTCCTTTATTGTGCAATACCTGCGGACGGATATCAAACACGATGTATAATTTATAAAATTTCTTTTAATGAAACCAATCTACACGGATTAAATGCTCTTTCTTAACATATCACCCTAATCACACGAAATAACGAAGAACGGAGATGTGTATAAATGGATTGGGGAAACCAAATTCTGTGGTATCTATTGATTAATGTTTTTTCCGAGAGGAAGAAACTTTCTCGTTGATTATAATAAATTTGTCGAAGGAATAAGCGTCAGTTTAATACACACTGGACTACGGCTTAACGTCACACTTATAGGCACCACGCGTGTCCACCAAAACCACAATTTACGACATAATCCTCGTAAGTTGGGAGTTTTTATCCTGTACAATTGTCTTGGACTTAGTCATTCTATACTATTTAATTATGTACTACACAAATTTACTGGAGGAAATATAACAGCACAAGATATTAAAATCGTGTCCGATATACAGACACTCCTAGTGAGTGAAGGTATCTGTACTAATAATATAAAGCTGAAGAATTTGTTTGTGTTTGTTTGGTAGTTTGATTGTTTGAATGCGCTAATCTCAGGAACTACGGGAACGAATTAAAAAATTATTTTAGTGTAATAATATGTAAAGAGCCGACGACGATAAAATTTAACACAGTCCCCAATATTGCCACAGAAATATACCGATGGAGATAATTTCGTTTCAAACTTGCTTCCTACTTTAAGAATAATTTACGTAATAACCGACCAGAAAGAGAGACAAACAAACAGACAGGTCATATAATGATGAATCGTCATCCATGGACATTAGCAACATCAAAATCTCCGGATTACAGTTTCTTTTAAGGAAATAAACACAGCTTACCCTTGTATCGAAAATGCTGGCCTTGCAAGTTTTATCTTCGAAATCTCCCTCAAGTCGCTTTCTTCGAAGCCCTCTCGAGTCAAGTGTTCTAGTAGCTAGTGGCGTGAAACCTTAGGTATACGTGTTACTAAACACTAAGCTTACAAGGTTATTGTGTATAACAAACTTTAGTTAAGTTACCTGTACATTTTCGTAAACATCTACTAAGTATCTATTAATAATCAAACCGCTTTTAGTTTGGAAATGTGTATAGAAATTTATAGATTTTTTATTTGATTTTAACAAACGTTGGCACTGTTTTATTTATTTCATGTACAGAAATACTTAAATTAAATATTTATTTTAAATATCAGTACATTAACGTAACAACTTATCAACGTTCTACCTTTCATCGCGTTTTGTTATCGTATTTTTTTATTAATTTAGTTAATATTAATTAGAGTTATTGTCGAAATTAGGGGTTATTTAATTACATTTTTATTATCACATACTGTTAAAATAAAGTAAAATATTATGTTTCGTAGAATATCCCTATTATACAATGGAAACTACCGTTTCGTGTCAAAGTGATTTTCTTGTCACATACATTGAAAAAACATTTCTTTCTGAAAGCACTCGCACTGTTTGATACACAACTTTCAATATTTACTCGTAATATGTGGTTATTAATAAAATGAGTGTCTCAGGCACACACGGCTAGCGCTGGGGGAAAGCAATGATTTCTCGTAGAACAACTGTTAAAAACTTAATAGCCACTTTCTAACTCCAATATAATATACACTTTTTGCAACACTTACCCCGATTATTATTAACACAAGTGACGTAAACAATATAAATTGAATTTAATGACATTAATTGATTAGGCGTTTTTATATTATACAAAAAGCCAGCATGGCTTATTAATCATAGCCCCTTACTAGAAATTCCCGGTACTGTATGCGTCATTGACACCACAGAACAAGATCACACCCAGAACGAGAATAGAAGTTTAAATTAAATATTAATACTTCTCCCTGGCTGGGAATTTAACCTAGGACCCTTACACCACTAGTAACTATTACGCCACAATAGTGAAGAAACTACCTTGAACCCAGTGTGCATCTGGATGGATGACTACAATGTTTCCCTCCAATATTTCGAAAGGCACGTTAAATTATAGTCGCCGCTTCTTATTCTTAGACAACACTTAATTAATATCACACTTTACGGTGGCAAAAGAACAGCTAATCGTATTAGTAACTACGTATAAGCCATTAATCTGTCCCGAAGCAGCGAGGTGAAAAACGAGAGATTCTGATTTTCTCCCCGATAACGAACGCAAGTAAACTCCTTTTTGAGTTTATAATACCTACAAGAATTTGACTCACGATTAGAAACTTTTGAACACAAATAATCTTATCTAATGTCATAAATATTTACTGATACTGTAAGCTTCGGGCTGTCATAAACTAAGCCTAAACCCAAGCTACTGATTTTATGACACTAAGCCTGGTATTACCGGACCGGGCTTAGTTCGAGACCGTTGCCCTAATTAAACTTAAGATCCTCCAACAAAAGTCCTCAATTACTATTTCCTTTTCGTTATCGGTTCACTCATAAGTCTCAGAAGTTGCAAGAAATAATATGCAAAGCACATGCCGGTATAATAAACATTATTTATTTTTGAGTTCCCTAGTTTTTTATGTCACTAGCCGTGGTAGATAGTCACCGTATATATATACATATAGTCGCAACCACACCAAAATCGTCACTGATGCCTTGTCGGTCAAGAAAGAGGAGAAAAGGAAGAAAGAATATACTGGCTCTCAAGCTCCCAGTTGAAACATGACAAATCTTTTGGGGGCTAATTCAAGAGGATAGTATCTATCGGGTGTGAGATAAAAATCACAGTACCAGTAATAATAATGACTTAATTGCCTTCAACCTATCAATGGCCCACTACTGAGCACGGGTCTCTCCTCATGACCGAGGAGGTCTAGAGCACACTCCATCACACAGCTCTGATGCGGATAACAAAACTCAATTTTGTTTTATCAACGGATTTTTCCTTCCTCTAATCTATTGTTCTTCGAAAAAAGATACCGCATTTAATAATATTGCCAATGTAATTCAGAGGGGTAAATTAGGAAAATAACAAAGAAAAATATAAATTACTTAAAATGCCCTGAGCTGACCTACACTTGGCAGGAAAACCTATATAAAATCCGAAAAGAGTGTTTGAGGCGTCATCTGTTACTAATAAATCCTCAAAAGGATCTTGAATAGGAAGGGTCTTCGAATATTCTTGTGAAAGAAACTTGTAGGAGTCATCTGAATATACTTAATAAGTACGACAGTTTTCGCACTAACCTTACTTTCTTTCAATTCTAAAAAATAAACTGGGTTACAAGAAAAAAGGGATTTTCAAATATCTTTTTTATGTGTTGGTCATTTCGCTGATAGATTACGTAACTCTTCTGAATTTCCTTCCGTAGCTATTTCTTATAATAATAAATGTGATACAAACAATTGTTACATAAAATATGATAATAATAATAATCATTGATTGTTATCTTACGCTTCTACGAAGTCAGTGAAGGTAAGAACTAAGTGACGAGTGAATCAAAAGTAATTCGTACCAATTACGTATTTCCTATGATTAAACACGTATAGATAACGTGTAGAATTACAGATAATAAATACCTACAACTGCGTCTTAAACATTCTATAGTACAACTGTTATTTTCAATATGAGATAGGAACGCTGTATTTGAGACTGTGGTGGGAAACCGTTATTCTAGAAAAAAAAACAGTGCGTGTAATCTTTTTTCCACATCGGTTTAAGTAAAACTTCTTTGACATAATGACAAACGTCATCTGTCAAAATGATTCGTTATTTTTAACCTAGTGTTTCACTTATGTTAGGTAGAAGGTTCAGGACATAAGTATAATTCAATGTTTAAAAATGTAAACGCGTCATCGCCATAACACGTTTACGTTGCATTATCATCGTCCCAGGCATTGTTTTTCAAGTTGCAAGTTTTTCTTAAAAAAAATTAAAAACTCCCCATGTGTTATATACTTCTATTAATCAATTTGTCTCAGAGAGCTATCTTTTGCAAACAAGCATGAAAGAAAACAAAACAAATGTAAGGTTAGATCTTTGAAATAATTACGAAGATTTAGATGAGAAATGCTAACATTTCCTAAGATTGCGTTTAAATTTTTAGTGATGTTAAGTTAATGCTTGGCAACAATCCCACTTTAAGGAAATAAAAGTTTCCCCTCAAGGTATCGTGTACCTACATCAAGTTTAAATTAACTTCAATTTAGCCACAGGCTTTAGATAACAAAAAATATAAATTTCCTAGCACGACGTACCAATTTAAGAGCATGGTATTTGATTGCTCAGGGAAAAAACGATGCTCGAAGTAACTTATTATATGCACCATTGCTCATTAATCATTAATGTACATTATGGACGTACAGTTTAGTCACACAAAACACCCTTAGGGATAGAAAATGGACTAGACTAGACTGATAATTTATTTCACATCTAGTTTTTATTATACTTTGTGTAAATACGTACATATATTTTGCTCCGAGATGGCCTAAGGCTTCTTTAACCTATCGTTTTAAGCATTATCCCTTCATTTTCATGTCTTTTAACTTATCTTTACTTTTCTGGGAAATATATAATGAGTATAATATGATAATAGACTATAAAGTGATAGTCAAATGATCATCGTTATGAATTAGTTGTTGAATTGTGATGCCCCTTTTGTCGCTCTATGCCACCCACAACAATGAATCTTAATGCGAGGAGCGTGTATAACCTATTATAATTCCACTAGCTTCACTCAGCCATGCTTCGCTGTGTTAACGGTAACCATAGCAACGGAATTACTAGAAAACTGTGGTTGAATTTTGACTGTAATTCAATTCGCGCTTGACGCTTCACGCTTACTTAACTAGACTTCGAAGGTATCCTTACTATTTTAATATTAAACGAAAATAAAAATATTAATTAATTTCATATTTACATTATTGTAGATATAACATCGATATTGCAATCTGAATTTTCTATTTTAAGAACAACTAAAATTGAGAAACGGCTTATTGAATAACGGTAGCAAAAAAAAATAACACGGAATATAAAATTTCAATAATGAATTACATATAAATAACAATAATATTAAATCTCGAATTAAATCCTGTTATCCAGCCTATATTGTAATCAATATTGTCACTACTACGACCTATACCTAACCCACTAGTGGGTTTTTCTTTAAAAACATTACAGAGAATTTTCACGTATACCAAATTCCTCATAATTTTTTTCTTCACCGAAAATTATGGTAATTCATATCTAACGCCAGCTTGAATAAAAAAAAGGAATGCGTGTATTATTCGATGTATAACATCAGCGTCGGTTAACTGACAGTTAAATTTATAACTCTGTTACATACCAGAACAGTTACTTGAATTAGATGTATAATTTTTAAAAATAATTTATTACGTCGCCAATAAATAGAAATAATTTAGATAATCGTGAAACTTTTTCCTAAGCATAGAAATATTTTAAACTGAAATATTTTAATTGACCAATGGCCTACCCACTTTCCCAGTGATTAGAACATGGCATTGGAATATCACTAATTATAAGACAAACATTAACAAATATAGACGAGAATTAATTTAAATTTTGCCTATTCAAACTGTACAGACTTTTTCCCTGTACAAACCGTTAACTTGAGGAAAATTCAAAAACGTATTCATTCAACCGAGTTCAAAGGACGCAACGAAGCTTAGCAGGACAGGCCTGATGCAACAGATACGAAGGCTATTCACAATTTCCTACATTAAAACATTCCGCAACACTCATTAAGAAACTAGGACTTTGCGATATTATAACAAATTACTACGAGTAACGGGGCACGCAATCAAACAAAATAATGTCGCTGTGCACACTTGTGCAAATTGACAACCTATTCGTTACCTCTTGAATAGCTTATAGTGCATCCTGAGCCGGCGTGTGGTTTATCACATCACACTTCTCACAGTACACACACAAACACAGCACAAAAACGTAATTGCAGTGGTATTTAAACACAAACAACGCGCGACACGTCTACCCGACAGGTAAGTTCGAAAAATTCTAATGGAAGATGATCGCGACTACGCAACCTTGCTCCGGCGTGGGAAAGGGACGGATGAAAACGAGTCTCCGCGATGCGCGGGCGCAACAGGTGGGGGGAGCACAGGTAACACTGAACAACCCTGTCGGATACAGGGTTTTTTCTAGTTTAGGAACAAGTACGGTGTTCTATTGAAGCGCGCTCTGTTTGACTATATGTGTATATATTGTTAAAACTAGTATATGTCACGTACTCGGACGTGCGCGTAAGTCTGAGGTTGATCTGAGTACAAACATTTCAGCAATTTACACGACTATTCTGTGCAAACAAGATCCTATTGTGGGACAGGTATATCTGGTTGGGAACCTGTATTGCCCTTTTGTTTACCCTCTTTACGTCACATCACGTCTGTCTTGACTACCTAACTTACTTTGTAATATTATCTACATATTATTCTCAGGATGCAAATGTTGCAACTTCAAACAAAATGATCAATACAAAATTAAACAATACTATTAGAAAATTAATTACTTTTTATGTACTGAATCACATTCATCAAGTCTAAATTACATGTCGTTAGCAATAAAAAAAGATTATAAGTAATATTAAATATATACTTAAATGCCCACTTGAAAATTAAATGTTATTAGATATAACTATACTAGAGTATACTCACAAATAAATGCAACGGATTTTTGTCCGATTAACCGCAAAAAGAATAAAACGAATAAACAAGAAAGTTACGTGTTTTTGATCGAACACATTTGGAACATATATTTTTATGGCTTTAAAAATAATATTATGAATTTATCCATTTGATGGTTATTATACTTGCGAGAAATATTATAATTACTTGTTTGTGAACGTAAATATTTTTTATTGTCAATTACTTATAAAAAAATCATTAACGTTTTTTTTTACTTCAATCTGTTCACAAATCCTACAGAGTAACAAAAAATGTTAGGTTGAATTTTAAAATAAAAAAAAGAACAATTAATGTAAATAAAATTAATAAAAAAAATCAAATTACTTACATAAATATATTAAAAATAGTAAACAATCTAGATTTAAAATGTATGGAAAAATCAAGTAAACAAAATTATAACTGGTTACCTACTTAGTAATTGTTACATTTTCGTAAAGTTTCATTTTAGAGCTTTACCATAAGGAACCAACTTTACTTATCTGAATACATAAAGTAACAGTGTCATAACTGTAAAATTATTGGTCAAATTTTAAATACTGAGACCTACTTCTTAACTCCCTTGGGTGCCAGGGACTCAGTTTATAACAGCCTGATCTACTAAGAAACTAACTACCTACTAAAGGAACATCATAAATATAAACACAACTATCAACGCAAAAACCTTAGCATCTATAAACGTACAAGACAAACAACAGACACTTCACTTATAACGGTGGTACGGAACCCTAAAACAACCTATCGAAATAGGAAACGTGACGAGGAGCAACGTGACAGAACCCAATTACCAAAGCTGAACAATTCCTCAAAAACATGAATCCGGCTTTATCCAGTTATCCGGCTTCGTTACGTCTTTCCACTCTGTGTATAAAAGAAAATGGCGGCTAATTTACAGTTCAGGTAGCGCCTCACACGTTCTAAATCATAATATTATGAAATGAGCTGCTTATTTACCAAAGGCAAAGATCCAATATAACATTACTGATAGGATCACGCGTTGTTTTATCAACAAACTTTAAAGTTAAAAACATACAGTCAATGGTTTTTGTTACAATTAATTACGTGTTGTCTTTCGTTTAATTTTATTAAAACTCATTCGTTAAATTAATACTTATCCCTATGTCTTATAATTTTTTAACTGACTTCAATAAAGGTTCTCAATTCGAATGTTTTTTAAATTGCGGTACTTAACTTTTTACCAGGTGTACCGATTAGAATTTCGAAAGCTGGTGCCTATCAATTGGTCCCATTCAAATTTGAGCGACATCTAATAAGTAGTTTTTGAGTTCTAACTAATAATGTACATTTAATTGATGCGTATGACTTAGGAAATAGAAATATTTAATTGGCCTATTTAATGGATATCGGTGTTTTTTGTTAGCATAGCCGTTATTTATGTGACTAGTCGACAAACGAACAGACTAGCCAAATTATGGTAATAGGTCACTGTTGCCCATGAACACTAACAACCATTTCTTATAAAAAATAAATTAATAAAAAATATAATTTGGTCTATATTTTATTCTTCCCTGCTCAAATTCTATATTTTTTTATGCGTGGGATATTTTTAAAGCTTTAAAAAAATACTATATTCAGACACTTCAGACAAAAAAAATTTAGGCAACCCTACCAGTAATACCAAAAACTGATGCGTTGCAGACCAAGAAAATTTAAAAGAAAGAAGAGTAGTAGCTCTCAGGCCCCCAGCCGGGCGACGATTAAGACTGACTTAAGCTATAGATGGCTACGGTCGCCAGCCAAACGGCCTTCACGGAAAGATATACCAGTAATAATAACGACCGGAAAAATATACCAGGAATAATAATAATGAACGAGAAGACGAGCCGTTTCTAATTTATAAAGCACCATTCCGAAACGATGATAGAAACAAAATAGACGTTCAAAACTGTAACAAACACCTACATGAAACAAATGTGAATTTGACCATTAATGATATTACTCACTATCAGACCCGATATTAGAGATAAGTAGACCTGGCGAACATCGTATCAGCTTGGAACATTTGTCCCGTTTTTGTTACATTTTTCATCAATGCTCAGCTCCTATTTGTCGTAGCGTTATGTTATATAGCCTATAGTCTTCCTCGGTAACTGTACTATCCAACACAGAAAGATATTCAATTCGACCTATTAGCGCTTGAAATTAGTGCGTTCAAACAATCAAACAAACTAACCTACCTAATTACCTTACTAACTAATTGCCTACCTACTAACCTCTTTCTTCGAAGGATTGTTTTCTTCGCCGATATCTTACCATCTCCTTATCTAAACACTCTATTATTCCTCTGTTGTTAGTTTTATACATTTTAGGCGAAGTAATCACTTATTTAACAGTAATAAAAATAAAATTATTCAATATAAAAGTTTTGATGTGTCAATTGCGTTGAACGCGAAAATAACGAAAATGACATGTATACAGAGTACTAACTATTAGGTAGTGCTTTTGATTTTATAGTGTCTTTGGTACTTCGCGCATAGAGAGCAAGAAGATAACGATACATACAGTTATCTCGGATTATGTATGGAATATAATATTAGCATTACATGCATTAGACTTTTTCAATACAAGAAAGAATACATGTATATGGGAAAACAAGCCGTCTATTTGATAATTGGTTTGCTCCAATTACCCGAAGGACGGGTGCCGGCCGAATATTAACGAGATTTTACGGATGAAACGAATTGTGAACGAGTGCCGCCGCCCCGTTTACTCGTTGTTACCTGCTTTTAAACGTAACTCTGTGATTCTGTGCAATATCGTTCTGACAATTCGCCGATTCAACATCACGTAAACTGTTTTGTTTTCCTCTCTGTTTCAAATTCAGAGTCATACTCATGTACGTATTTTCAAAACATTTGGCACGATTTTTTTTATTCTCCCACCGTTTCGGGAAGATGCTTTAACATGAAAAGGGTGAAAGACAGCACCTTTTGAAGTATAATACAGGAACTGTATGCGGCATTACTTTTCTCTAGCATCCTTGGCTATTTAAGATATTCGTGGGCAATTTTGGCCACATACCACGAAATAACGCGTCTGCTTTTGTTATATACAAAAATTGTTATGTAATATAGTAATCAAAATTCGAGTTAATGCAAATATCAGCAAACATTATACTATAATAAAAAATATGGCTGATTATATTTACCACTAGCTTTTGCCCGCGGCTTAGCTTGCATTAATAAACTTCCATCCCTTACTTTATCCCCTTGGGGGTAGAATTGATCAAAATCCATTCTTAGCGGATGCCTACGTCGTAACATATACCTGCATTCGAAATTTCATCCCGATCCGTCCAGTGGTTTGGGCTGTGCGTTAATAGATCACTATGTCAGCCACCTTTGAGTTATATATATTTATGTAGATTAAGTCGAAATTTAGGTCAAAATTTATTTACTTTAATATATTTTACTCAAGTTAATTGTACCGGTTTCTCCCAGTTGACAAATTACTTATGAATAAGTGTATGTAACAAGTATTTAATACGTCAATGTTAGTTGTTTCAATTATTCTGGGTATTTTCTCACGCTAAATGTTTTGTCAATGGATTCTCGTTTTAATAGCACTAGAAATCGAAATTCGTCCGTAATGTATGTGTCAAAGCGTTACTTCACATTGACAATATAAACAATTAATGTGCTATAATCTTTATTATGCCTGTATGTATGTGTGTCAAAGGTATGGTAGTGTGTGTGTAATGCTTATTTTTATTAATTTCATATGTTTCTACTGCATATTATATAAAAAAATTGCACTTCTCTTACATATAGACTATAAGTACTTATGCCTAATTTCATACTCCTCTGTCCGCGCAATTTTCGTAAAAAGGGATCAAAAGTTTCATTACCTATTAAATATCAAGAGGTCAAAAGTTCCTTCACGTATTAATATATAGATAACTGCAATGACGGTGTTCCATGCTCAATTTATATATTAAAAAGTAAATAGAAGACCTTTACACTCCATTTTAAGAATAATGCATGCACTTAGGTGTATGAAATGTGGCATCGTTAAAGTTTACATAAATAGTGCAGAAAGCTGATTTTTATATTAAAGTTTGTTTAGAACAAGTAAATTTATTAAACAAAATGAAATATATATTGCCAATGCGAATTAGACCTTTGCTTAAATAAATTACGCTTCAATTTTGAGCACAGAGCAGGTCTTTATTGAGCGTTTCAAAAGCGAGAACTACGCCTTATAATGTATAAATAGCAATAGCACTAGAAATAATTGTTGCTATTTATTATCAGTTCTTAAAAATTCAATAAATAATAATATTGAATATTATGCGGGAACATCTGAAAATCATTTTAATTTATAGGCCTGTTTATAACTTATATCAGAGTATAAGTAAATACTTTTAATTTCGAAAAACGTAACTATTTATTCCCGCGAGATGAAGTGTCTTGATAGTTTATTACCCTACCTTCTTCCATTTTTAAATAAAAACTTGCCTTCAACCCGTTAATGGCCCACTACTGAGCACGGGTCTCTCCTCAACACTGAGGAGGTCTAGAGCATACTCCACCACGCTGCGACAATGCGGATTGGTGGAGCAAAAAATAAAAACTTAATTTATAAATATAGCTTGTGTTAAGCTTGTGCTTCTTGTGTTAAGCTATAGCTTGTGCTTCCGAAGTACAGTCAAGGCATAAGTTATAAGTTAATGCTTGACGTCAACCCCACGTGATAGTAAGTGGTGAGGACGTCTAAGATGGTGGACGCATTAACTTAGCAAAAGCCTGTTCACTCTCCTCTTAAAGACTCCTACGTCATTAATTTACTTCATTGCTATTTTAAAGAACAGTCTTCGGATTTATATGTACCCGCAACTGTGTCTATATTACTGAAAAGTAAGCTTGATTATAACAAGTCTACAATTTTGCCGACTTGTCTCACCTTGCTAAGCGATTAGCCATAAACATCTCACTATAAAAAAATTAACCACGGATTTAATGGCCTAGTATTGTATTAGATTTAACGTTTGACCGGTGATCTTCTTGTCTAATACATACCTGGAATCCGATAGATAATATAATAGTCTAGTCATATTTCATTCAAAACTAGGAAGAAATCAGTAAGTATAGTATATGTAAGGCCAACTATAACTTTTAATGTCTGCCACACTGGATTAATAAATATATTAATAAATAACTTAAGGAAATTACAAAATACAAGGTTTCATACAAATTTATCGCTAATCTTTCGGTGTTATTCCGTCAGCCCTTTAATAAAATATTGAAAATATAAACTTTATTGTTTTTCAACAAAGTCACGATCACACTCGCGAGACTAATAATATAACACTGATATTTCTCAGAACAATTTTTACATTATTTTCCGTAGAACTCAAATAATAGCTTCAAGTTACTCGCTGCAGTGGCGCCACTGATACAAGTCAAACACAAGTGTTAAAACAATTCTCGTTCAAACTCGGCTCGTGCCAGTAATCACTTTATGACGCAGACTCAAACAATACTTAGTACAATGTACAAATAATATAGAGCCATTCAAATGTATGCTAATACCGAATATGTTAATTTGGTGGGTACTTGCATCTTATTGAGGCCACAATTTTTTATTACATTTACATTCGGCGTTATTTTGCATGATGATATGTCTGTTTCATCTAAAGATCTTTTAGAGCTTAATTTATTTTTTATGAAGACTTTTAAATAAAAAACAGACGTCTTGAGTCAAAGTCAACCTCCCTGCTTTCTGTAGTAAGATTAACTGCTATGAAATGGCTAGCTGCCACCCTCTTACTTAAGTAAGCTGACAAAGGTTTTGTCGTGTTCTGGGCTTGAACCAATACCTTCTTTGCCCTCTTTTCTTGGCCAATAACCCATGTGACACCTTTACTGTTATTGATGTTCACTTACTACGGACTTTTATCATCACATGGGTTCTCATTCGTCAACTATTTACATAAAAGACTAATAAAAAAATTGTGATCTGCAGAAAATAGTATATGAAGCAGATGTTAAACCTATCTAAACACTAGTTTGTCAGCGTGTAAGTATTATGACTTTAACTTTACACGTGTAAACCTTGACAATTGAGGTTTCCTCATTACTTTCTAAGGTCGACAACGCAGCAGGCTTCAATCAAACAATCAATTAAGTCAAGGTTACTTTATCATTCTGTCACTTGCCCGACATTTACCCTAACTGCAATATATGAAATCATTTTTCTTGCTTTACTTGAAAGAGGTCTAAACGTGTTTAACAAAAAGTTGTCATGGTTGTAGGTCTCACAGTTCTAAATTATGTGAATTGCAATGGAGCTTAAATTTTTGTTCAGCTAGGTTTAGTCATTCGGTATTCGATCGTAGCATATAGTTTTAGCTAAATACTGACAATGGTCGTGGATTATACAGAAATAATCAGCATGGATAACTGGATGGATATGGATATTAGATAGTCTAGGACGTTTTTTATTAGAGAATAAATAATTATAAGCCGCACTAGGATTCTCTGCGTCATATCATGGACAACATATATAATATAACACACAATTAGAGAACAAATATTTATTTATCTATCACATAAATGTCTACCCCGGCCAGAATCAAACCTATAATGGCCCACTACAGAGCACGTTCTCTCCTCATCACTGAGGAGGTCCAGAGCATACTCCACCACGCTGCTCCACTACGGATTGGTGAAGGCAATATACATTACGTAAGGTTTATTTTAGTCAGCTTCCAGATTAATTAAATTTAAAGTAATCTGCAAATAACAAGACCTAGCGTTAGCCCGGATCATGGACTT